>CAUYRT010079372.1:0-75335 GCA_963574885.1 Lepilemur ruficaudatus | reverse complement strand
TTTGTTGTTTCAGTTTTCGATAAAAGTCATTCTCACTGGAGTTAAATGATACCTCATTGTGGTTTTGATTTGCATTTCCCTAATAATTAGAGATGTTGAGCATTTTTTCATATGTTTCTTGGCCATTAGTCTATCTTCTTTAGAAAAGTTTCTGTTCATGTCCATTGCCCATTTTTTGATAGAGTAATCCTTTTTGATATCTCATTTTCTTCTTGCAAAGATGGTTTCAGTCTAGTTAATACTATGGCAAAATATGTCAGCTATTTTTGGATGTTCTGGGAATTATCTACTTATAACATGCTCTTGCATTTGCTATGATGATGACATGCGCCAAAGCAAGCATGTAATGTCCATCACACCTGCTGGGTTTGCCTGAGAGGGCACACCTGCACAATTCCTCTTGCGGGAAATCGGCAAGAATCCTGCAGAGGACTCTTTCATCACTCCAAGGGAGAAAATATAGGATTCCTAAGAAGGTATGTTAGTTAGTATAACATTTTTCTACAAGTGACAGATAATTCAAAGAATGTGGCTTTAACAAGAAAGGAGCTTATTTTTCCAAATAAAGGATGCCTGGGAATAAGTGGGTTAGCGATGGTATGGCAGCTCTGCCACGTGGAATCTTCTTCCGGATCTCAACTCTCGTCACTGATCTGTAGCCATTGTCTTTGGGGTCCAGGATGTCAGTGTCAGTGTCCCACGTAGCAGATTGGAAAAGAAGACAGCAAGAGGTTCATACCAGCCATTTATTAGGGAAGGTTCCTACATCCTTTTTTTTAAACAGCTTTATTGCGGTATAATTGATATACAAAGAACTTCACACATTTAATCTGTACAATTTGCTGAGTTTGAACATATGCAAACACCTGTGATATCAACACCACAATCAAGGTAATACACACACCTAACACCTCCCAAGGTTTCCTTGTGTGTCCTCCCCCCCTTTTTTTGTGGTAAGAACACTTAACATGAAATCTACTCTCTTAACAAATTTGAAGTGCACAACACTGGGTTGTTAACTATAGGCACTATGCTGTACAGCAGTTCTCTAGGACACACTCATCTGGCAAAAGTTGCTTATATCAGAGGGTATATAAGCAAGTTTCATGGTTCTGCTTCATCCTTTTAGTGACACGACCATAACTGGCTGCAAGGTACGCAGGCCCATGAGATCTCTATTATGGGTGGCTCATGCCCAGCTAAATGTACTATTATAATTAAAGAGGAAGGCAATTAATAATATTGGCCACATTTATTGTCTGCTACAGCATAATACAATAAATAATCTGGGAAGGAAGTAGGGGAAAAAAGAAATAATGTATTGAGCATTGAATATGGCATGTACTGAACTAAATTCTTTTTTTATGTAATATCCACTGCGCATTAGCCTTAGGAATGGGAGTATCAGGCCCATTTTATGTAAGATATGATTGAGGCTCAGAGAGACCATGTTTCTTGCTCAAGGTCACATGGTGAACTGTACAGTTGGGATTTGAACCCAGGTATGATTGTAGCCACCAGTTGTGTTTTTCCTTCTAAGCCATGCTGCTGCTATGGGGGACAAGGCTCATGTCAGAGGGGTTGACAATTGGAAGACGGTGCCACTGGGAAGAGAGAGCGGGGGACAAACTGCCATTGGAGCTCCCTTCATGAGAAAAGCCTCATGCTCATGGCAGAATATGTTCAACGAAAGAAAAAAATTGATGAGATGTGTTTACCAATTTTATGGAGGCGTAAGAGAGAGGGAGCAGACAAAATAGAAAGTTGAGCAGTTAATAAATTATTGGCTTATGAAATTTTTGGAAACAGATTCATATTTAAAATGGTTTAGCAAGAAATGAAGGTTTTAAAGCTGCTCTAGACTTGATTCCATGCTAGTTTCGACCAAGAAGGATCTAGTGATGTAGTAGCAATAGACATTTGGGAGAAAATGGTCATATTATTATCAAGTTCGTAGCAATAGAAAAAGAGAAATCTAGCTGTAGGTAGAGGAGTCATTGGGCTTTAAAATCTGTGTGTTCACAAATTTGAAATGTTATGTTTTGCAAATTCATCCTTTTATTCATCTAAGCTTCTGGTGCTCAGACAGCACGCCCTCTAATGGGGACACAGGTCCTAGTTGAAATGCATTACATTTACTGGTTCCAGAGTTTCCCTTTAATTTTTATTTTTAGAAGCCAGTTGTCACTATGTTGCCCATCTTTTTAGACATTATTCTTCAACTGACAATTTTTTTTAAAAAATCAGCTTTTTTCCTCCTTTTTATTATGGTAAAATATACATAAAAGTTACCATTTTAACCATTTTTAAGGGTACAATTCAGTGGCATTAAGTACATTCACAATATTGGGTATTCACCGATACCCATTTCTGAGACTTTTTCATAATCCCAAGTAGGAACTCCATATCCATTATACAATAATACCTGTTCTCTAAACCCTGGTAACCTCTATTCTACTTTTTGTTTCTACGAATTTGCCTATTCTAGGTACTTCATTTAAGTGTAATTGTATAATAGTTGTCTTTTTGTGTCTAGCTTATTTCACTTACCATGATGTTTTCAAGGTTCATCCACATTGTAGCATGTATCTGAATTTCATTCCTTTTTGTAGCTGAATAATATTCCATTGTATGTATAGATAGTAATTTCCCTAGTGAGTAATAATGCTTAGCATCTTTTCATGTCCAATAAGTGCATGAAATGGTCATTCACATATCTTCTTTGGAGAAATGTCTCTTCAAGTCCTTTGCCCATTAAAAAATTTTTGCTGATATTGTTGTTGTTGAGTTGTGTAAAGTTCATCTTTTTTGTTTTAACTGCTTCCAGTTGGCCATGAATCCTGCCAGGAAAATATACATCTGATCATCTAGGTTATTAGAGAGCTTGTGGGGGGTCTTGAGAAACCTTCTCTGGCCGTAGCGTATTCTGTTGTGCCCAGTCTGCATTCCTTCGGGCCCGATCATGGTCTTGTATTACAGCTGACTTCCAACGATTTGACAGCTTTCTCTGGTGCACAGAGCATCTGGAAGCGCTTGGGAATTAACCCCCTACCCTAACAACTCTCAATCAATGACAGATGGGAGTTAGGTGTATAATTAACCAACCGGGTGGGATAACACTGAGGCACGAGTTGTGCCCTGGCCCCCAGAGTTCTTCAGTGGGATTATGCCCCATTTACTCTCAGTGGGAATGAGTTTTATCATGCACCCTTTATTTCTTTTCCTTCCCTGGCTCACTCTTCCATTTTCCTGGCGTTTCCTAGCATCTCCTGCCAAACAAATAACTTGTACTTGAATCTTTGTCTCATGATCGATGTCTGGGAATCTGAGCTAAGAGAGAAGCACAGAGTATCTGCAGGGCACAAAGAAGTAGGTGGTATGGGGTTGGGTAGAGTAAGGGAGTGTCAGGGCCTTCTTTTCATCACTGTCCTCCCCACGGATCTCCTCCCAGTGGGCCCCTAAGATAACTCCTTTTCTTTGTAGGGTGGAATGGGAGGCACTTTAATAGTGCCTTACTTACCAGACTACCAGTGGGCAATGAGGCAGCAGTGGCAACTCTCAATGACATAATAAAGTCATTTACTTGTTTTCTGTGGCAAAACTGCTTTTGCAGGACTAATTTTAGTTTCTGGATACTTTTCCAACACAATATGCTTGGTTAGATCAGACAGTGGCTTAATATCAAAGTTTGGACATTGTCTTAAGATGCTCTTCCAAAATTTTGAGTGCTAGATACACATGACCTTATGGTTAAGAGTTTCACAGGCAAGTTGTCATTTGCTCCTCAGTACTATTAAGATTTCCATTTTACAGATGAGATAACTGAGACCTAACATCTGAAATGCAGTGAGTATACAACAAATCTTAAGCTTTATTTTTATATCAAAGTTTTATGATTCTATAACTTAAATATCACCTTAATCAATGGATAGAGCAAAGACAAAAAGCTCACTTATTAGACCTGCATTTGCAACAAAAGTAGAGGATACAACTAATATGCTAGTTAAAAGACTTAGGTTTCAAATATCCTGACACTTTAAATTTAGGCAAAAAAAAAAAATTACAGCATAAGTATAGGATGTGGGAGCCCTGGCTAGACAGTAGTTGACCACAAATTTTATATGAGCCAGCAGTGTGATGTGGTTACTCTAATGCAATGTCCAGCATAATTCTAAGAAGGCATCTGTCCAGAAAATGGGGGTACTCCTGCTTGGTCAGATCAGATGTGCTCATTGGAAGGACCAAAATTTAAAGAGAGATGTTGCTGAAGTAGGAAGCTACCAGAGGACTTTCAGAGTGGTGAAATGCTCTGGAAGCCCTGCTATGTAAGGAACACTTGAGGGCACTAGTGTTTATTCATCTGGGTCTGGGAGATACAGTGCAATCATGAGCTTGGGAATCAAATATATCTGAACTGAATCTCAGCTTCTCCCTTTGTAGCTTTGTGACCTTAGACAAGATACTCTCCATACTTCAGTTCCCTTTTCTTTAAGGTGGAGATACTAATATGTATCCTCATGTATCCTATGAAGTCCAAATCAGAGACTAGGTGAAAAATAATTGGCATATACCAGGTGTGTAGTAAACATTAGTTTTCATTCTTTGAAATATTTGGAGGGTTGTCATGCAAGAAATTAATCCCTTCCTTGAAGACATAACTAGGACCAACAGATAATAGTTACAGGGAAAAAGTTTCAGTTCAATAATATTAGGACTAGTCTGCTTACTATAATAATAATTCCGTTGTCTTACAAAAAACAGTTGCCTCAAAAATCTGGCCTTTACCTAGAACATCTGACTTATGTAGCCAACTCTTTACATGGAAGACCTCTCAAATATCATAAAGTCAAAGCAGAATTCTTGGGTTGTCTACACTGCCTGTAAACCTGGTCATTTCCCAGTTTTCTATATCGGTAACTTTGCACAAGGGTTCAAACCAAGTATCTTGAAGTCGCATGTGAGTCTTCTTTATCTTATTCCCCTCTCCCCAACCCATGCCACGGAGTCATGCTAGCCAGTTTTGTCAACCTTAACCCCAAAACGTGCTCCACATCCATCCACTTCTTTCCATCTCCTCAATTACTGCTACAATCCGAGCTATCAAAATCTTTCCTCTGATCTAGCACAGTAACCCTTATAATTGGTTTCCTTGGTTCTACTTCTATTGCTTTGGATTCCATTCTCTATACAGGAGAAATATTTTTAAATTCATTGTTTAAAACTGCCTAATAGCTTCTGATTGCACTTACAATAGAGCCCACAATCTTCATCACAGGCTATGAAGCCCAACATTGAATGGCCTCTGCCCACCATTCCGGCTGTGGCTTCCAGCACTCTCAACGGAGCCACCAGTCTCTAGTTATTGTTTATTTTTCAATGCCAAGCTGATTCTCACCTTCTCCCAACTATTTCTTCTGCTTGGAATACTCTTATTCCTGAGCCCCAATCCTATATCCTATAAGCATATAGGAGCATATCCTATAAGAAGCCATCTGTGAACACCCAGTTTTTAGTAGGTATCTACTCACCTTTGCATTATTCTATTTTAATGCTTTGAATTTTACTTATCACTATCTTATGATTTCCTTCTTCATTAATTTATTGCCCATACCTATGGAGGTCTTTAAAATATATATTTAATACATAGATGCATGAGCAATGGAACTAAATACTGCACAAAATAGTGAGTCCCTTATCAGTGGAAATATACAAGCATACTTTTTTTTGGTGACCATGTGTTAACAGATGTTATAGAAAGATTCCTTCCCTGATCAGAGGTCCAACTAGATGACCACTGGAATTTCTTCTAATCTACAGAATCCATGATCTTATTGACAATTTCCATCTTCAGCAGCTCAAAAGTTGTTTTAAGTGTGAAGAAATCAGTGATTTTCTTTGGATATTTTTAAAAAACAGGTAGACAAGTGTAAGTTTGAATATGGATACACCGACACATACAAAATAAGTTAGTCAATTTTTATAAAAGTTTTTAGTTGGTAGAGCTGAGACAAATATCACATAGACTCATAAGCCCTGACAGTTGTGGGTGTTCATCCACACATCAGCTTCTACCATGTGCAGTTTTCTTACTGTGTCAGTCTCAGATGTTGAAATTTGTGCTTTTCTATAAAAATCAAAAAGATTCATTCTCTTCCATGGACTTCATCTGTTCCTTGTTTCAACTGTATAACTACTATTTACATGTCATGGGTTTCTGACCTCTACTGACGGAGACCAAATCGATTACCCATGAGCCGCTCAATTTGCAATCATTTAAAATTCCAGACTCTCTCTGGCGCAGAAAAAGAACAATGGAAACTTAAGGCTCTCTCTCGGTTTCTTTCTTTCCCTTCATTTTTCTTTTTATTTTCCCTTTTCTCCCCCACCACTTTCTCTTTTTCCTTTCTTCATATCCCAGGAGTCCCTAAGGGAAACTCAGATCTTCTTTTGCCAGCAGTCTCATTTGTGATCGCCAAATTAAAACGTGAGATCTTCCCAAGAATCCTCCAGATTGACTAGGTCAGTAAACCCGAGTCTGCTGAATGCAGGTGTTCCAATCTTGAAGGGGGATTGAAGGGACCAAGGGGGAGGGAGTGTCGTGCAAGCTGCATGTGGTTTATCTACCAAGTGGCAACATCTCTCACTCTCACTCTCCCTGCACCACTCTGAGGGCACCCTGATCTGTCTTTAATCTACTCTGACCACAGAGCAAATGTTTCAAATAAAATCTCTGCGTGAGTGAGTCACTACTCTTCTGCCTTTTATATGGCATACTGAGGAGAGATGGTTTACTTTGCCTGAGTAACAAAATTAATATAAGAGAAACATTTTTGTTATGTGGTATCTTTAAAAAAATTACGAAAAGAAGAAAGAAGAGACATATGGACCTGGGCAGTGAAATCTGGATGAAAAAGTTCCACTTGACACGAGGAAAACAATGGAAAAAAAAATGTAGTAAATTTTTTTGGCAGAAAAGGGTAAAAAAAATCAGCAGGAAGAAATAGAAAAAACACTTTCGCTGAACAGCTGCAGGGACTCTAATAGTGCCATTTATGTAAGGTCCTAATTTCTAAGAAGCTTCATTTGTGTTATCTTTTTAACTGACACATACTATATTCAAAAAGTTTTAGATCTCCAGGGTGCTTGTTTATGTAGTGGGGTCTGCACTACAGTGAAAGGATATTGTTGTTATTTTTGTGTGTTTCTCCTTGGGAAGGTTGGTTTTAGAGACAGATGCAAGCGGGTAGTGGTTGCCTTTCTTTAGTTTGGATGAGTGAGGTGCCTATGGTATGTACAAGTTTCTGTGCTATTTTGTCCGACCCCAATTGCCAACTTTTGTAGCTATCAGTTCAGTTTTCATAGGTTCTGAAGCCCAAACCCAGTGTTTCTACATCTAGTGAAGGAGGTGTGGCCTGGAGATGGGCAAAGCATCCTACGTGCCTCGGTGACCGCTTGCAAGTGAACACTTCACAGTGCATGGAGTGGAGCTTGTGTAGTAATTTAAATTTTCCGTGAATTGATTCTGATTACAAAATGAAAAAGAATTCCTTTTGGCCTATGTCTTGCCTTTATCCAAAGAAGACGCAACCTGTAAAAACAAAGATACTTTTGCCAAGGTTGGCAAATCTTACAGGGAAATAGTCCCGTGATGAAATGGCAGACACAAGCAAGGTCAAAGAGAGATGCAAAGCTTAGTATTGAAGAGAGGACAAGTTGGAGTGTGTCCTGTCCATGCAGCCCCGGGTTGGCTCTGCTGGCTCCATTCTGCCACTTACTAGCAGTGTATTCTTGGGCAAGTTGTTTTTGTTGGAGACTCGTTTCCCCCATCTCAAAGTGGGGCTAGTCATACTTGTTTTTCTCCATGCAGTAGGGATAACAGAGATCACGTATGCAATGTACTAGCATATTTCTGCCATATAATCAATTAATGATTAAGTACTATGTAAGCTATAGGCTTTTTTTTGGTAGATGCTTGATAACTTATATAGGGAAGTCTCCAGTTAATGATTCAATAAATATAATTATATTTATTATAAAGTACTTGCTGAGAGCATCCCTCAAGGGTCCTTAGTCTTTCTTCTACCCGGTAAGATATTTACAAGCAACTATTCATTATTCAACTCAGAATGTAGTGTTTGATGCTCTTTAAGTGATAGCTCTATACTTTGTTCTTGAAGCTAATGTAAGTCTTACTCTACCTACAAAATCATAGAAAAATATTAAGTTGTTTTAACAAAAATTTAATTAAATTTGATTCTCAGTTTCTAACTCACTGGCTTAGCAGGGAATTGAATCTTAATCGAAATTGAGGTTTCTTGGGAGTTGAAAGAAATTTGCTGGTATCTTAGTCAGTGCAGAATATTCAGGGGCTCATGTTGGTGTGGGCCTTTGTAGAGGGACTGTGGCTTCTCTGTCAGCCTGGGTAAGACTGGGATTGCTGGGGTTTGGACTCCAGCCTTCCTAGGTTGATCCATTCTGTCCACTGAGTTCTGGTCATTTTCTAGGGAGCTTGGAAGAAACAGATGTAGGGTCCCTGTTACTCATAGGACTCATAGGCCACTATAACATACCTGAGTTTGGGGAACATACTTTTCTTTCTCTCTACCCTAATACCTCATTTTCTCCAATATCCCCCTCACGTCTCTCACCCCATGTGAAAAATACCACCAACTACAGTTTGCTCAAAAAAATTTAGGATTTTGAAGACACAAGCCAAAAAGTGAAGTCATCTTCAGACAACTTCAGATTTTGCCCTGCAACACAAACACTATCAGATAAGAGAGCATGGACGTCTGACCTATTTTCTTGTATGGAGAAATACAGAGTAAACAAAGCACAACACAGTTTCATTATAATAAATTAACTTACCATATGCCAATTTTGAGGATGATCAAAGCAGCATTTTGGAAGTGTCATTTTCAATTTACTTTTTACAAATCTAAAATGGGTAGACACATTCCTTATTTAAGATTGGTAGTGGACAATTGGAAGAGAGAACTTAGTCTTGGATTTTTTTTTTTTTTAGTAAACTTTTCTATTTAAGAATAGGTTTAAATTTACAGAAAAGTCATGAAGATAGTGCAGAGGTTTCCCAAATACCACACACTTAGTTCCCCCTATTATTAACATCTTACATTAGTGTGGTCCATTTACCACAACTAAGGAACGAATGAGTTGATGTATTATTAACCAAAGTCTGGATGTTATTTAGATTTCCCTCATTTTAACCTGATATCCTTTTTAGGATCCCTTCAGGACCCCATATTACATTTAGTTGTCATGTCTCCTTTGGCTTCTCTTGGCTGTAACAGTTGCTCAGACTTTTCTTGTTTTTTTTGCAGGCTTAACAGTTTTGAGTAGCACTGGTCAGTTTGTAGGATGCCTCTGTGTTGCAAGTTTTCTGATTTTTTTACAGTTATACAAATGTTATAGATTCTGGGGAGGAAGACCATGGAGGTAAAGAGGCTATTCTCATCATATCAGGTTTCCGTGGCATCAACATGACATCACTGCTGCTGCCAACGTGATCACCTGGCTGAGTTGAAGTTTATCAGGTTTCTCCACTTTAAATTTTGCCTCCTTCCCACAGTATCCCATACTTTTTATTTTGTAGCCTTTGGAAGAAAGTCAATATGCATCACCCACACTTACGGGGTGGGGAGTTATGCTCTGTCTCCTTGAGAGGAAAATATCTACATAAATTGTTTGTAATTCTTTTGCATGCAAGAGTTGTCTAGTATCCCTTATTTGTTTATTTATTGTGATATTGTGATTTATAATAAGAAATATATATTTGATCTTCATCTCCATTTCGTGACATATACTTTCTAAAACTATAAATTCTCTGGGAGCTGCGAAATGACAAGTGTCTTTTTGTTGCTACTGTGATGGTTGATGGTTGATAGGTAGCATCTGGATGAGGGTTTGTTTGTGGGGAGCCAACCGTACAATTAGAGGATTGAAATTCTCAATCCCATCCCCTGACCTCCAGGGAGGGGAGAGGGGCCTGAAGTTTGAGTTGATCACCAGTGGCCAATGATTTAATCAATCATGACTGTACAATGAAGCCTTCATAGAAACCTACAAAGGTGGTGTTTGGAGAGCTCCCAAGTCAGTGAATTCCTGGAGGGGCTGGTAGGGTGGTGTGCCCAGAGAAGGCATGGAAGCTTCATGCCCCTTTCTCCACAACTCTCTTGCTGAGCTGTATGCTTGCTCTGCCATGAAGTGGTAATCTAGTAAGTAAACTGTTTTCCTGAGTTGTTCTAACAGATGACTGAAACTGAGGAGGGCATGGTGGGCACCTCAGATTTGTAGCTGTGTTGGACAGAACTTGTGAGTCACCTGGGGACCCGCCACATGTCACCGGTGTCTGAAGTGAGGGGCAGTCTTGTGGGACTGTGCCCTTAACCTATGGGGTATGAGCTAACTCCAGGTGGATAGTCCTGCATACAATTGGTGTCAGAAGTGTTGTGAATATAGAGAAAAAAACTGTTTTTCCCCTTATATTTCTTTGTTTGTTTATTCATTTATTCAATGACGTTTATATCAGTATGTACCCATGGGTACTTATTTTACACGTTGGGGTGTAATACAAAAGTGTTGACTCTCAAGCAACACAGGTTTGAACATGCAGTTCCATGTATACGAGGATTTTCCTCCCTCTCTGCCACCCCAGAGACAGCAAGACCATATCCTCTCTTCCTCCTCCTTCTCAGCCAACTCAGTGTGAAGATGAAGAGGATGGAGACCTTCATGATGATCCACTTCCACTTAAGGAAGAATAAAAATATTTTCTCTTTCTTATCATTTTCTCAATAACATTTTCTTTTCTCTAGCTTACTTTATCTGAAGAATTCAGTATATAATATTTATAACGTACAAAATACATTTTAATCAACAGTTTATGTTATTAATAAGGCTTCTGGTCAACAGTAGGCTGTTAGTAGTTAACTTTTGGGGGAGTAGAAAGTTCTATGCAGATTTTCAGCTGCATGGGGGGTTGGCATCCCTTACCCCCACACTGTTCAAGGGTCAACTGTATTATGTCATTTATTTTGCTCAAATTGTTTCAGTTTTTCTTTTAACAAAATTTCCTATGCTTTTTCCTCAGTGCCTCACCCCCATCCCTTTACCTTATAAAAATGATATTTATGAAAACCTTTAGGATGGACGAATTCTAATTTCTGTAAATGTAGTTAATGCCACGGTGATTCTTAGGTCTGAAGAAAGCAAATAAGCAAGTGTTGCCAAGTTAAGAATGCACCCATGACCTGCGCATTTGAACTTGTGAACTCACCATGACCCTGTTAAGATTTTCAAGTAAGTTTACTCTTGACAAATGACCACTTCCTGTTTTTACAAAGAAAAAATAAAACCCAGCCTCTACTAAGGTCTGAAGTATCAAATGGCTCTGAAAAACAACATTTGGTTGATAGAAGTTTAAGGGATTAGATGTAGATGGATTTGATTTCCTTCAAAACACACGCAAATTGTGAAATTAAGGTATAAGGGAAGACTTAAGGCATAGCCTATTTTACATTGTTGGTTTTTTCCTCCACAAAACTTTTGAAAATGGTTCAAGATACTCAAGCATTACCAGAGTCATCCTGATGAGTATCTTCTAGAAAGTTCTTATATTGTCCTCTGAAACTTATATTTAATAATCCTAATGTTAAAAGGTTTCAATAACATTTTGAGTCCAGGGTCGTTATACTTTAGCTCTAGAAATAGATTGATTAAAGTAGATAATTACATGCTATTTCATGTGTGATCAGGTACATTAAGTTTTATTTATAGAGTCTTCTGTTCAAGATGGAATAATGCAAGCTTAGCTCCCCCACTGAGCACAACTAAAAATATGTGGATAACATGCAAAAAATCAACTATCTGAAGATACTTAAAAGTCAACAAAAATAGAACATTGCGGAATGGAGTAAAACATCGGAGAAGTGACCATGAGGAAATGTGTTTTCCTTTTTTCGTTCTTCACTGTTATGGTCCTGAATTGCACAGTGGTGGCCTGGGAGGTAAAAACTCCCATAGTGACCCCATATATCTATCCCAAGGGAGTAGAAAAAGTTGTCCTGTATGTAGTCTGAAAGCCTGAGTAATGCGAGAGGATCCCTGTTTCCTTTATTTCTTTTTTTCCCCCTCCTGTTTTGCCCTGAGGGCAGGCCTCCATCACAGGGAAGCATGACCCTGTCAGTGCAGGCCACTAAAACTCAGAGAGAAGCCCTGTTTCTGGCCAGAGCAACTAGAAGAAGAGGCCTGTGGATGTGGTGGATAACAGAGAGAAGACAGCTAGAGAAGAGAACCCCTGATTCTGTGTCTGGACCCACACAAGCCCAAGATTCACCTCTGAGCAGCACATTTGTGAGACAGACCCAAACGGCAAAGGCTTTGAGAACTGAACTAAGATTTAAACCATTGCCCAAGTTTCTGGTTAACCCATGAGTGGTGCATTTATTAGGCTGACCCAAAGCAGCATAGCGGAGCTTTTGAAAACGGAACTGAGTTTAGGATCACTGAGCACAAAAAGTGAGACCAAACGTGCATTGTAAATCTAACAGCATGTGTTACTTGCTAAAATAAATTAACATAACTCAATAGATTTTTAACAGGACCTAGAGTTTACACAACATAATATTCAAAATGCCCAGCATCTACTCCAAAGTGAGGCCACAAATAAAGAAGCAGAAAAATGTGTCTAATTCTCAAAAATGAAATGTCTGGCTTAAATAGACGTTGGAAACATCATATGAAGTATTGGTAAACACACCTGAATAGAAAGAAACATTCATCAGATAAATATAAATATTTAAAAAGCAAGTGGAAATTTTATAACTGTAAAAGACAAGATCTGAAATAAAAAAGCCACGGAATAGACCTATTACCAGAATGGGCATAGGAAAGAAGAGAGTCAGTGTGTTTGAAGCTAGAATAATAGAAATTTTTCGATATGAAGAACAGGGAGAAAAATAAACTGGAAAAAAAATTAACAGAGTCTCTGGGTCCTATAAGGTTGTATCATATCAAAAGTTTCAATGTGTCATTGGAGTGTCAGAATGACAGGGAAAAGGTTGATGGAGAGGATATGTGTAAAGAAATAATGGCTTAAAACTTCTTAAATAGAGGGGAGGACACAAGTTTACAGATTTAAGAAGTTCAACAAACCCCACACAGAATACATGCAAAAGAATTCATGCCCAGACACATCACAATCAAAATACTGAAAAGAAAGACAAAAAGAAATCTTGGAAGAAGCTAGTGGAAAATGACACATTATAGGAGAAAATGTAACCTGAATGAACAGAAATCACTGAGACCAGAAGACAATGGCATAGATCTTTAAAGTGCTAAAAGGAAAACAAAATCCAGAAAACAAATCAAAAACTTGTCAATCCAGAATTCCATTTTCAGGGAAGCTATCCTTTAGAAATAAACGCAAAATAAAACATCTCTGATAGCAAAAAAACTAATAAAATTCATTACTAATAAACCTGATCTAAAATAAATGCTAAATAAACTTCTTTAAGGTGAAGGGAAACAATGAAGAATGAACAATAAAAGTGGCAAATATCTAGGTAAATATTAAAACTATTTTTTCTCCTGTTGAGTTCTTTAAGGTTTATATTTCTGTTGAAAGCAAAAATTACATAATTTTCTGATGTGTTGTCAATGTATGTAGATACACTATATTGGACAAATGTGAAGAGGAAGAGTAAAGGCATCTCTATGTTAGAAAGGCTTCTACATATTGCTTGAAATGTTAAAATATTAACTCTAATTAGACCATGAAAGCTTTCATATATATATATATAAATAGTAATACTTAGAGCAATCACTACACAGATTCATACAAAGAAATATAAACAAAACCTAGTAGATAAACTAAAATGGAATATTAAAATATTCAAATAGTTTTTTTTAAAGGCAGAAAAGAAAAACGGAGGGAAAAAACCAGTAGGGATAAGAGAAAGCAGAAAATAAAATCATAGACCTAAATTCAACCATATCAATAGTTACAGTAAATGTAAGTGATCTGAACAAGTTAATTAACAGAGCTTGTCAAATTGAATTTAGAAAGAAACAATTGTTCACGATATGATGCCTGTTACTTTAAATATAAAGACATAGGTTAATTATTAAAGAAAGAAGCCCTCATGATAGGTTAGATGCAAAAGGGAAAAAAAGCGCACACATGATAGTCTTCCCGGTAAGTGCTAGAACAAGTGGGCAGAAAACCAGTAAGGCTACAGAATTCCTAAACAAGTCTATCTATCAACTTATCTGATGTTTATTGACTACTCCACCCAACAACAGCAGAAAACATGTGCTTTCCAAGTACATGTAAAGCAGTCACCAAGATAGACCAAGGTGGACCATAAAACAAGTCGTAACATATTTAAAATAATTGAAATTAGTCAAACTGTGTTCTCTGATCGTAATGAGATTAAACTAGAAATCAATAACAGAAAAATACCCGGAAATTTAAAAAGTATTTGGAAATTTAAAAAGACACTTCTAAATAACCTATGGGTCAAAGAGGAATTTATAAAGAGAATTAGAGAATGTTACGAATGGAATGAACATGAAAACATAGCACATCAAAACTTGTGGATTGAGCTACAACATTGCTTAGAGGGAAATTTATAAAATGACATGCCTGTATCAGAAAAGAAGAAAGCTCTCAAATCAATAACCTGAGCTTCTACCTTAAGAAATTAGAAAAGCAAACTAACACCGAAGAGACAGCAGGAAGGAAATAATGATTGGAGTGAAAATCAGTGAAACAGAAAACTGAAAAACAGTGGAAAAAAATCAATAAAACCAAACGCTGTGTCTTTGAAAAGATCAACAAATTGACAAACATGTAGCTAAAATGACTAACTAAAAAAAGAGTAAAGAAACGTATTATCAAACTCAGGGCTGAAAGAGGAGATCTCACAACTCACTTCACAGAAATTAAAATGATTATCAAGGAATCCTATGAAAAACTCAATGACAATTTTTTAAAATAAACTTTATTGTGTATATGTAAGGTATACTGCATGATGTTATGGGATACATATGGATAGTAAAATGGTTACTATAATGGAGCAGATTAATATGTCCATCATCTCACAGGCTTACCCATAGTGTGTGTGTGTGTGTCTGTGTGCATGTCTTGGGCAGTGGGAAGAATGTCTAGTTAGGTGCTGCCTTCACTTCCCTTTTTCCCATTATCTCAGAGCAGTTTTGCCTGGTTTGCATTTTATTGGAGTTCCATCTAACATTTTTCTTGAAAAAGTTTTATGGCTAAAAATAAATATGAAAACCTCTGCTCAATCAAACGAAGAAGGCAATTGACAAGAATCTCCAAGGCAGACAGCAGGTAGGCAGCAAAATTCTGCTCAAGAAGTTGGTAATGGATCATTGAACCTGAAGGATTTTTCCATGATCTTATCAGGGGTAATTTGGGCTTTGAGGACAGGGACCTTAACTACTGAGGAACTGAAGAACTGGTAGGGAGGTCAGTCGGTGATCGGAAAATTACAGGGACCTGGTCAGCAATGTCATTGAGGTAAGAACACATTTAGTGTTAATTGGGCTGTAAAGATCTGAATTATAACTATGAGAAATAGGTTGCAGTAAACTGTGAGCTGGGAGCAGCTTTAGTCCCAGAGTCCAGGATGGGGCCAAATCTATATTGGGTAATACCCCCATGCAATGCCCTTCAAGGGATGGTTCTTGGAATATTTCATTTATTAATAGCATCACCGAGGCAATTGGTTTAAAATGTAGATCGTATGCTTCTCCATCAACCTACTGAATCAGGACTAGGCTGGGCTCCAAAACCTGCTCTTTTTTTTTTTAACAAGAGTGCATCTTGGTGAATCTGACATCTTCTCAAGTTTAGAATAACTTGCCAAGATTTTCAAAATTCCTTGTTGGGCTAAGAATCATGCTGGTGCTTGTTAAGCATTAAACTTTTTAGGCCCTTTCACTGAAGAGGCCTGGGAGAGATGAAGCTGGGGTATTTATATGCCAGGTTATTCTTATCATAGATAATACCAACAAGAGATATCTGGGTAAGAGACAAATTTGCAGAATTTCCAGCTTTTACTGAAAAATTATTATAATGTTACAGGTAACTCACAAAGAATATAGAAACCATCTTCAGATTTTCTTTCTCTTACTAGAAACAGTTGCATGAAAGAGTCATCATGAACAGTTTCATGAAATTGAGAAGCAAATCATTTGTGACATAAAGTGTGAGCTTTTTGGAAAGGGCAAGAGCCCCTACTTGTCATTATTTGCATAAATATGACATATAATTTGGAAATTAAATCAGTGCACATCAAATGATATTACTTTCCATTTTTGCACAGAAAAACATTATTAACCTGAAGGGGTGCTTCACTTAGATAAAACCCATACATGTTAGAATGTTTTGTCTTGCATTTCCCTTGGAAATTTACTGGATAAAATCAAGGACTTTTCCTAAAAGACGATTTGGGCATATGCCCCTTTGTCTCACACATGAATGAGTGAGACATACAGAAATAAAAAATTTATTTGCTGTGCTTCTCAAACTTTAATGTGCATATAAACCACCTGGAGTTCTCGATAAAATATAGATTCTGATTTAGTACACCTGAGGTGTGGGATGAGCTTCTGCATTTCTATTCAGCCCCCAGGTAATACCAATGTTGCTGGTCGTCTGACCACCCTTCAAATAGCAAGGGGCTAGAAAACTGCTATATTGCCGCTCTCTGTGAAGGCCCTTAAGGAAGTATGACTTTGACTCAAGAGAAGGTGAGTAAAAACGTACCTTATCTCAAGGAACTGCAGATGGGAGCAGAAAGTGCAGTTACAAGGTTGATAGAACATTATGCAATTTCCCAGAGCTTTGAACAACCTCTTGGAGTGAGCCCCTGCCAACAGAAACCTCAGTAGGGAATTAGCAGGTGCTGCCTCTAGAGATGGCTTGCGAGAGTAATGTTGGTTGGGCCACAGCCACCCCTGACTGCCTTGGGAACTTTGTGAACAGTTGAGAGCTACCACCAAGAACTGTGCAGTTGAGACACAAATGCAGGAGATCTTCACCCTCAAATTTCCCAAGCATTATGGTTTTCTAGGAGAGAGAAGGAAGCCAGACTTAGATCTGGGACAATGGAAGAATAGAGATTTGGGACTTCTCACTATTCCTGAATAACTGAGAGTCTGGAGCAATGCTTTCATCCCACCATGAAACGTGGCTGGGTTGGAAGCTTAGAAACACTTGTATATGGGTGTGGGGTGGGGACAGGTACAGAAGAGAGGGCTGTGTCAATATAGAGACCCCTGGTATTCTGAGCTTTGGATTTCCACCCTGGGCAAAGAGGATCGCAGAAGCAATATTCTTCTAATATAATCAGCAACCTTTGAGAATTCCCATAAAAATTGTTGCTGTTGAAAATTTGACTTGACCTTGTTTTCTTGTGACTCCTACTAAATCCCAATTGTCCTCCCTTCTTTCTGGGTAGGTAGGATTAGTTTCATGCCACTGATTTTTCAGTGTTCTTTCTAGTGAATATTGTAAAAGTTTTATTTCTCTTCTCCAGAATGTAAGTGCTTACCTCAATGTCCTTGCCTGCAAAAATTAGATGAGTTTTTTATCTCAGTAGAATATTGACATTTCCATTTAAATTATTAATTCAAATTATGCACCATGAAAGGGAGTACAAAAGCTGAGAAAATTTAATGGGAAGAAGAGTCCATATTCGAATTTCCTATTATCTAGTAATTTTAAGTGAGTATTAATTAAAGAATCTTGGATTTTGGAATTGTTCTTTTTTAATAAAACTTGAGTACTTGGAATAAAGGGACTGAGGATAAGGAGTCTGAAATGGGATGTCACATTGCAGTTTCTTTAGTAGGTATAAAAGTTTTTGTAACTTTATTCACAATTTTCTCTTGAGAATTGTTAAAGTCTTATGTGTGTACTCTCTCTCTCTTTCTCTCTCTCTCTCATTGTGTTACTTCTACTTAGTCCTTTGGCAGAGAAGAAAACCAAGAAGTCTGAAAATAGAAACTTTAGGTTTGGAGTGTTGCAGAGCCAAGTCTTTAACTGTGACTAAATGGTTTCGTAGGTTTACATTTAGATCCTGCAAAGTGTTTCTGTGGCCATGTACCAATCTCACTGTCTCTGGGTAGTTAAGTGGCCTTGTCCAAGTACGCAATGTGGGGAAATCTCCTCTGAATTAGCCTGGGGAAGTTAAGATAAATGGTAGTGCTGATGGCTTATCAGTGTCATAGCAGGAAAATGTGTTCTTGATGAGTAAGTCATCAGGCTTGTTAAAGGCATCCAAATTGGCCCAGACAGATGGTTAGTGGCAGAGAAGATATGGTCAGAAGGTGCTGATTCTATTACCTTGGAATTTTTTGAAACAAATTTTGTGTTCCAAGGGAAAACAAACAGGCAAATGAACAAACAGTAAAACAAGAAACAAGAGCAAGTCAGTCCCTTAATATTACAAAATCAAAAGAAAATGAGTCGGAGAGCTGAATGTGTGTGTTGATTATTTTATTATAACTTTACAGATGGACATTTTGTATAAGCATCATCCAGGACAGGAACCCACTGAAATTATATCCCACAAGCAGACTTCAGACTTACTAGGATGCCCTAGCAAGGCCTTCCTTTCCAGGTGACCTTGGTTGACTCCACTTACTCAGACCTGCAGCTAGAGATTAAACATAATATAATATATAAAGAGTTTTTACACATCAATCTAAAAGCTTATTGGAAATATAGGCAAAGAATACAGGTATTAAGTAACTGTACAATTGCTATTAAAAATTTGAAAAAAGTGTTCTCTCTGACAAGCAAAACATTCTAAATGAAAATAGCATGACTGCATTATTTTTGAACCTATTAAAGGAAGCAAAAACAAGAAGAATATACTCAATGATGGTTCCTATTGAAATCAAGCACCCAATTAATGAATTGGACACTCTTCCAAGCTTCTTGTGGCCTCATAAATTGGTGTAATTTTCTAAATGACAGTTTGGCAATATATACATTCATAACAACTCTTCATTATTATTTGACTCATTCTAAAATACAAATAAGATAATGATTTTTCTGCATTATAATCCTCTGTTGGTTCCCCCTTAATTAAAGTAGGGGGTAATCAAGCTTTTTCTATAAAAGGCCAGATAGTAAATATTGGAGGGTTTGCAGGCCACATGGTTTCTATTTTAATTATGTAACTCTGCTGTTGTGCACAAAAACAGCCACGAAAAAAAAAAAAACAGGTAAATGAATAAGCATGGTTGTGTTCCAATAAAACTTATTTATAGACATGAAGTTTGAATTGCATATATTCTCACATCTCACTAAACATTATTGTTCTTACAATTTTTTCTAACCATTATAGAATGTAAAAACCATTCTTATCTTACTGTTCCAAAACAGGTGGCAGGCTGAATTTGGGCCTCTGGCTCCAGTTTGCTGACTTATGGCTTAAAATGTAAATTCCCAAAGATTTTACTATATTTTCCCTAAACAAGTCATGCACTTTCATGTCACTTGTAGTTGTTTGCTTATGTCTGCCTTTTGCTTTGTCTAGAATGTCATCTTCACTGCCCCCATCCTGAACCTATTTTCATTACCTATGTTGACTTAGACATGAGCTTTGTCTCAGCTACCTGGGACAGAGGGAGCCAGGCCCAAATAGGTCTTTTCTGATCACTGAATCTCCTCTTAATGAAAGGAGAGAAGTGCTTTAATTTATTCTTCTACAAAACTAAAAAAAAAAAAAAAAAATCTTGAAAAAGGTAGATATTAGATTTGCTACTCACTGAGAAATCATACGACTGGTTAATTGTAAAGAAAGCATCTGGAATTACAAAATCTACTGTTTCCTTTGGAGAGAGAAGGGATATGATTGGCTGAAGTTGTCAATTATCTTCAAATATTACCCCCCTGGAGTAGGCATTGTCATTATTATCTTTGGGATATTCTTTTGAGGGGGGATGGTGGGGAGGAAAAAAAGCATAAACCAATATAAACCTCATTCAAACCACTAATTTTATAGCATTTTACGATATCTAGTAATAATTTTTTTTTTTTTGAGACAAGAGTCTCACTCTGTTGTGTGGGGCTAGAGTGCCATAGTGTCAGCCTCGCTCACAGCAACCTCAAACTCCTGGTCTCAGGCGATCCTCCTGCCACAGCCTCCCAAGTAGCTGGGACTACAAGCATGCGCCACCATGCCTGGCTAATTTTGTCTATATATTTTTTAGTTGTCCAGCTAATTTCTTTCTATTTTTTTTAGTAGAGATAGGGTCTCGAACTCCTGAGCTAAAACGACCCTCCCGCCTCGGCCTCCCAGAGTGCTAGGATTACAGGTGTGAGCCACCGTGCCTGGCCCAATATCTATTAATAAAATTTTACAGCGTGGATAAATTCATTTCTTCCTCCTTCTCTCATTTATCAAAAATCATAGAATTGACAATAAACTGGACATGGAAAAACTTTGCATGCAGAAAAGAGTTTCCAGGTTTTTAAATGTGTATATCAAGTTTCTATCTAGTAACAAGTGCAGTAGGAACTGGGCAGAGTTCCCAAGAGCTGGGTTTTGGGTTTATCATTGGCCTTTCCTGGTATTTGAACATAGAAGATGGAGCTGAGCATGAAGTTCCATGCCAGCCAGGATGTCATTTTTGCCTCCCTTCCTTTCTTCAAACTGTTTTGTCTCCTTCCATGTCCCCAGGCATTCACCTTCTATTTCCTTTTCATTTTAATATCACTACGAATATTAAAATAAATGCCACAAGAATGGTTGTTTATTTTTAGAGATTATCCAAATATAATTTTTAGCATCTAAGGACCATGCAAATGGGGCAGGGTGCCCTTATATAAAATGCTTTCTTTCTAATATCAACCTCAGTATAACTCCTAAGTGACAAATGTCATGACTAAAAGCTTTTTGTCTTATAGTTTAAGACACTCAAAATTCTGTGATCTCATGGAATTTAACTATGTTGAAAGTGCCTCACTGACACCAAGTTTATTTATATTGAAAAATAGCATAAGCATATTATATTAACCTTGCATGGTTGTTGTGAGGATTAAATGAGATGGTGTTTATTAAATAGTTGGCATAATGCAGGTATCAGTTAGCTTTTGCTGTGTAACAAACCACTCCAAAATTTAGTAGCTTAAAACAACAAACATTATTTCTCAGGCATCTCTGGATTGGCTGGGTGGTTCTTTTGGTTGGATTATTTCTTTTGGTTTAGGATAGCCGCACTCCTTTGTCTGGTGACTGGTTTGATTTAAGTTTGATTAAGGTATTGGAGCAGTAGTTTGATGTCCCAGTGCCTTGGATCTTAGGAAGGAATTAATGTTGTGAAATAAATATGACCCTTGTTCTAAGTTTGTTTTGGAACAAATGAGTTCACAAAGATGACATAGCAGCTAGGTAAATACTAGCCATTTGGGCAGCATTTGAGCTTCTGAATAAAATTTCAAATTAGAAAATATAAAATTATATTAAATTAGATTGAAAGTGGGTAGAAAGTATATATGGCCTGAGTTCCAGACACCACATTTGGGATTTCAAGGTGACATTCTGTGACTGACCAAAGTGCAAAGTTAAGAAGTCAAGATCTGTAAAATATTGTCCAAAATTCCAAGCAGAGGCTCATCCTAAAAGATCAGTTCTTCTGAAAAAGATTTTCATTTGTTTTGAAGTTTCTGAATCCATGAAACCAAGGTAGGGAATCTGGTCTCTTCCTCCCCGCTGTCTTCACTCCATCTGAATTCAGTGTTTCTCTAGGACAGCGAGGTAAACTCTAGGGCAGAGGGGCTGCTTCAAAGCAAACGAGGCCCTTAATTTATCACAAATACGAAGACTGGTTGTTAAGGTTTTATTGGATTACAATAAAGGCTCCTAGCACTAGGAGTCTGTGGTTTGATTCCCGGCATCACTGGGGGAGCTTGAAATCATAACCACAGATTATAGCAATAAGCTTCCAAATTTCCATATCCTAAGCAAAGATGCTGCTTTCCTGGAGCTGATGTGGAATTACATGCTCTGTGATTTTGAGATATGTATTGGAAAATTTTCTGTTTGGATATCATTTCAGGAGGGCTGTGATTCTCCAATCACCTCTGTGGTTACAGCTTCAGTGTTCTTAAAAAAGAAAAAGGAAGAAAAAATAATAAAACAAAAATGAAACAAAAGATGATTGTTGTGACTCCCTCCAATCTGTCCTCTTGTACAGCTTGAATGTTTTCATTAATTTTTTTTTTCTTTCAGTGAGTTCAGTAAAAGTTCTGACAAGGTCATTTTAGGTTGTCGTAGCAGTGGCTTAGGCAGATCTGCTAGGTCTGTGTCTCTCTTCCTAAACTTCCTAGGATGAGGTTATATTTTATCAGATAAGTAGACTCTAAGATCTGCCATGTCTCATATCAATTGTATACATATATAGACAAATACTCACATACTAACATATACATATATATATCACCACCATTATACACTTAGTGATATATAGACATATATATAGTCCTGGCAGGCAGACCATATTGGAATGAAGGAATGCGTAAGTGAAAGTTATAAAAAGATACATTTTATTTTTCTTCTTTTACATAACATGTATCTAATTGAAGTGGTAAAGAAAAATAATGTCAGTTTGAGTTCCTTTCTTTCTCACATTCATTAGTACATACACGTTTTTAACTGAATGGGAACAAAGACCTATAAAAACATTTATCACATACATTTATCGCATACATTTATCACACTGCTTCAAACTCCTGGCTGTGTTTGTTCTTCACCGTCTAGACTCAGAGCTACCCCAATATTACCGGATGCCTCATCTCACTTTTCACAGTTGGAGAGAAAAGTGTTGACCTGTTTGGGAAGGACAATTGCTACCTGGGGGTTTGTCTTCCACCTGGCCCATTGACAGCTCCAATTTTCTCCCTCTCCTTTGGAATATAGCGAATCATGGAAAGTTTTTCTCTGCATGGTTAAGATGCCCTTTTCTAAAAAGTATAAGTCACAAGAAACTTAGACTTAAACAATAAGAAAGTATGTTATCTCATAGAAGTGGAAATTCAGAAATAGGGTCCTGGGGATGCTTTTATTTGAGGCTCAGTAATGTCACCAAAGACTTTGGCTAATCGGATTTTTGTTCCCAAATATTCATTTCTTCCCTGTAAGAGGATTCGGTGTTTCTGCCCATGTTCACATGACTCGCCCTGCCCCACTGGGAAAGAGATGCACCATTGCCCCACCCAGCTGCCCCCTCACCCTCTCACCTTACTGACTTTGGGCTTAACCCATAACATGCTCTGGACAGCGGGGCAGGAGCAGGCACGACGCATCCATGCAGAAACTTCAAAGGAGTGGGTTGGCTCTGGTTTCCTTTGCAGGTTGCTGCCTTGCCCCAGAAGAACAGCAGGTCTCAGTAGTGGCTGCTGCTTAGCCCGGGTGTGAAATGAGAAGACACTTGGGAATGACTAGAGGCCAAAAGTCCCACAGCCCTCATATGACACAGGAAAATAAAAATGTGTTGCCTTAAGCCACTGACACATTGGAGTTGTTTATTGCTGCAGGAAAAGCTGACTAATTTTAGAATCCAGTGTCCTTCCATCTCTCCATCTCTGTCACTGCCAGGAAAGCCTGCTTTCTAAAGCTTGTTTCCCTTGTGTCTGGAGAATGACGGTGGTGGTGGATCCGAGCATCACCTCCAGATGTGAACAGCCAGAGGCAGAACGGGGTGGTCTCATTCTGTTGCCTTAAGAGCAGAGACACATTTTGCAGAGGCCATGGCAAACCTCTGCCGCTGCCTCACTGAGCAGAAAGGGGTCACAGGCCCACACCTAAACTTCATCACTGGAAAGGAAAAACCATGGCTGTCCTGCATCAATCAGGGTTCACCCCTCAGCAGGAACAGCTGACTCTCGTTTGAACCACACAGGTGAGGTGGACTGGGGTGGTAACAGATAACTAAACAAAATCGGGCGTCTACCAACCAGGAAAAAGGGAGGAATGAAAGTCGATAAGCAATCCCAAATGTTCCTACACCCTCCTTCTTCTCTGACTTTTGTCACACCTCTCCTGGGCCTCTGTCTGTCTCCTCTTCTCACTGCCCCTGGTCTATTTTTCCTGTCATTTCCTCTTTTTTCTTTGTTTTGTTCTTTGTCATCTTCTTACTTTTGCCCCACTTCTCTCCGAGTATGGGATCTTCAGGGAAGAAACACTCTGGTCAGGGTTTATGGAGGAAAATTGTTTCTCACTTTAAGTGCAGCAGAGAATCAACTCACCTATGTACTGGAACAACCTGTAGTCTTGGTTCCTACGACATTCTGAATTCACATATATCCAGGGGAGCTTCTCCTTTCAGTTTCAGAGATTTCCCAGGAGGTGCAGGATTTTTAGGACTAGAGAGAAGAGGGAACAATTTCCTTGTTTGCAATTTGTAAGGTTTAGAATTGAGAGCCGGGACACCAGGGGAGG
Organism: Lepilemur ruficaudatus; assembly: GCA_963574885.1. Lineage (NCBI taxonomy): Eukaryota > Metazoa > Chordata > Mammalia > Primates > Lepilemuridae > Lepilemur > Lepilemur ruficaudatus. The sequence continues at coordinate 50,835 of CAUYRT010079372.1, read as the reverse complement.
TGACTGTTCTCAGTGAGCGCACTGCCTACCCCCAGACAGTGCTGATATTCTGAGCAACACAGTCTTTGGGTTTTCCTAAAATGTCTCGTTTGTTTCCCAATTTTCAGCTTTAGTTCAAGACCCAGAGCAAGAGCCCCAAATGTTATATTAATACTTTCAGGAGGCTCGAGAAAAGGCAGACAGCAGAACTTGAACAAGTGTTAGGTATTCCACCCCTAACACATGAATTTTCCAGAACGATGCTCGCAAGACTACATTCCTTTGAAGATTTTTTCTTTAAAAAAATACTTTTATGTCCTGAAAGTGTTTGACAAAATACATCTTAAATGCTTTCTCTTTTTAAAGACTGGAGTTATGCGACTTCTTCTTTGCCATGATATTGGATACATTTATTACTTTCATCTTCAGGGGCAGAACAGTATAGAGATTGTCAGGATTCTAGAAACATCTAGCCTAAGAGTTAGTCCAACCCTATCATTTAATACCTAGCTCCTCTGTGCCTCAGTTTCCTCATTGGTAAAAGTGGGATATAAATATGTGTATTTATTTAGCAATAAAATAGCATGTGACTTGTAGTAAATATTGTCATTCTAAATCAATTTTGTCTTTTTCTTAATCTCTCCTTTCTTTTTCTCTCTTCTTTTTTTTCACCCCAAAGACAATATTTTCAATAAACAGTTGAATATTAAGGAGAGGTAGATCTATATACAGAAGTCCCCCTTTATCCACAGGGGATATGTTCCAAGACCCCCGGTAGATGCCTGAAACCTCAGATAGTACCAGACCCTACATATACTATGTTTTTTCCTGTACATACATACCTATGATAAAATTTAATTTATAAATTAGGCACAATACTTTTGCACCATGGGGCCATTATAAAGCAAAATAAGGGTTACTTGAACACAGGCACAGTGATACCTGGACAGTTGATTTGATAATTGAGGTGACTACTAAGTGACTGACAGGTGGGTAGCATCTACAGGTGGAGGTGCTGGATGAAGGGCTGAGTCACATCCCAGGCAGGACAGAGTAGGACAGCAAGAGATTTCATCACACTACTCAGAATGGCGCCTGATTTAAAACTTATGAAGTCTTTGTTCCTGAAATTTTCCATTTGATGTTTTCAGGCCATTCTTGACCCATAATAACTGAAAGTTTGGAAAGCAAAACCACAGATAAGGGTGGACTACTATACAGAGATCTGGTAGGATATTCCTGAAACCATTACATAGAAAAAAGGAATGGTGGAACATACCTGTAGGCATAAAATAAACTTTTTGTTGTTTTTCCTTTTAAAAAATTGCATGTAAACATAGATAGATATAGCTATATAAGTGTAGTAATATTGGGAAGGTTTTGTCACATGATTAGTATTATTTGTCCAGAGAAACAGAACAAGTAGGAGGTATGTACATGATATTGGAGGCTGAGAAGTCCCATAAGCTGCAGTCTGCAAGCTGGAAAAGCCAGTGGGATAATTCAGTCTGAGTCCAGTGGGGAGCCAGGGCCTTAAATGGGCTTCTATTATTCGTATGGCTATTCTAACTTACATCCACTTAGTGTAATGATTTCTTTTCAGTCTATTTTCTTGGCTAGATTTTGTGTTGTTGAGAGGTAGAAATGACGCACCACTCATTTTTCAAATGAGCATCTAAAATATATTATGTGCTTAACAGATGTATAAATAAACCCATACTGCTTCATAAATATGTAAATGAGTGATTGTAATATAGTTTATTCGGCAAGTGATCACAGAAGCAAATAATTTCTACGTTAATAATTGACTTTAATAGAAAATCAAAATAGATCTTTTATTGGAATCCATGTTGCGTTCTAAGTAAATCAATCAAAAGTTTTCTATTGAAGTTTCACTCCTCAGTTTTCCCTCTGCGTTTCTCAACTGTCTGAATTTCTAGAAAGCAACATCATAGATATGTCACTGGTTCTATAATTACAGATTTATCAACAGTTATATTACATGGACAGTGAAAGGCAGAGTGGAAGTTCCTCCCTCCCCCTGCTTTGTGTGAGTTTAACCTAATTTATTTTAGTTTAACTATAATTTATTTATAGGTAAAACCCTTGCTGTTATTATGAGGCAATATGGAGTTTTCTTATAGATGTCATTCTATCAGTGTAAGAGATTTCATACTTGGTGGTTACCTAAGATATAGAAAAGTTATGGGACTGCCTTGTCTTTTCCTGGTTACGATGCAGGAAGGCTATAAAAAACAGAATCATTTACAGTGACTTCTATTGGACATACTGTGTCTCCCATAATTTAGATGTCATATTGCTCCAAACTATAGTTTTAAAATTACCTTTAAAAATTCTGTAAATCCTACAGAGGGTGGCTTTTAAGTCATTTGCTTTCTTTCTTAATTAGAAGGAACAAAAAAAATGATAGTACATGTGGCAGTAAATGCCACTTTCTCTTGAATTTATTCAACATATTTATTGAACATCAAATATATTAAATACTAAACAAGAGATTGATATATCGGGATATACTTGGTATCTATCACACTTCAGGTATGGATCAGGGGTTTAAATGAGTTAAGAAAGACTTAACCTCCTTAAGTGTCTCCTTTTCTCTGTTTTGATAGGGATAAGCAGGTGTCTTCAGTCATGGATAACAGAAAGTAGAATAAAAGTCATTCTACAGTATTAGAAAAAAAAATTTAGGGCTTTATACCATGTCTGATGTGAGATTTTAAAAATAAATCAGCTAATTATGAGAAAACATATGAGTTGTCAGCTAGCTATCCAGGTGTGTCTCTTTCTTTAAGGCTTCTAGGACATTTGCAAAAACTATCCAAACTCTACAATCTTCACAATTTTCACTGCCCTTCTATCGTTCCAGGGCTAGAGAAAGTGCACAAACTGGTGTTATAAATTTCCAATGCTAGAGTTATTTCATAAGCCCCTCTGCCTGGCCTCGAGTCACCACAGGTGAGCAGCATTTTAGTGATCGCGAGGCTGCAGCCTACTAGGATGATCACTACCCCACTTACCATTATCCAGAGGATGCTTCCTGCCCGCTGACTGGCAAGTGATCCAATTCCAGAATCTCATCCTGAGGGGCACTCTCTAGGCCAATTTTGGTATCAATTGTCCAAAAAGCAAACCCTGAGGCAAGGACTCAAGTACAAGCAGCTTTCGTGGGAGGTAAACCCAGGTGGCACACATGGAGAGTGGGCAGGTGAGACAGGAAGGGGAAAAAGCCCATAAATATTAGGTTGCCACTATGGAAAACTGGGGTTCCATCTTGCTAAAGACTTTCTAAAAGACCATATCTCAGAATGGTTCCACTGTGGAACAATTAGAGAACAAGCTAGGTGTTTATCCACCCACTTCCGGCCCTCCTTCTACCCTGGGGCAATAACTCACCTGGCCTACCCCACTGCGGGCTGAGCTCACACCTGCAGCCAGGGCCTCAGGCAGGAAGCACTGCGGATAGTTGAGGCAGGCAGCCACTAGGTGCGTGGGAACTGCCCAACTGAAGCTGCAAGTGACCGCTACAGTGGACTGAGGTATGTGCCCATGACACTGACATTTTGAAAGTGAGACAAGGGAGCTTGGATCCGACGTGGTAAAGAACAGAGATCCATGAATTGACGGATCTCTGTTCTTTACCACATCAGATTAGGGGTCTCAATAGGGGGAAGGAACTCCTCTAAAACTGATCTATGTGATTAACTGTACATCTTGGTAAATTCACTAAAATTATTTAATTGTACACTTAAAATGGAGTGAAGGCATGATATGTAAAGTATACTTCAATAAAGGGGAAAAAAAAAGAACAGAGATCCACTGAATATTTTTGCACAGTTTAGTATCGTGAAAGTAGCAGTTTTAGGCATGTTTCTGGCAGCGTAACGGAAGTTATTTTAGAGACTTGAGGCAGGGAAGCCAGTGAGAGAACGGTGGTAATGATCCAAGTAGGAAGCGCAGAGAGGCCCTAACAAGGCACCGGCAGTGAGAATGCAGATGGAGACAAAATACAACACCTTTATACTTCTTTATTTTCACTACTATATATTATTCCATGGTAAGAATATACCATGATGAATTTCACAAATACAGCATAGAGTATCAAAAAAGTGCGGGGGAAAACATATGGTATTGCCATATAAAGGTAAAAACATACCATTTACTTATAGTTTAAAGATACGTATGTGGGTAATGTGGGTGGTAAAAGTACAAAGAAATTCATTAGAGCAAGAAATACCCAATTCAGAACAGAGATTAACTTCTAGGGAACAGGGAGAATATTGGAAAGGGGTTCTCTGAGGCTTCATCTATGTTAGTATTGCTTTATTTCTTAAGCTGGATGATGGGTATATCAATGGGCATTATCTAATTATTTAATACTTTTTTGCACTTCTAAATTAATGCAAGATGTATTTAAAATATGTCAAGTATAGGACTGCACTTAGGTTATGAATAGGAGAATGAGAATGAGCTAAGTTGATTCCACATATTCTCAACAAATTATAGTGATATTATTTATGGGGTATAAAGTGGTTTTATGATTTTTGAATACAACGTGGGATGATTAAATCAAGCGAAGTAACATATTTATCAGCTTAAATATTTAACCTTTTTTTTTTGATGAGAACATCAGAAATTTACTCCCTTAGCAATATTATCAACTATATTTGGTGTGCAGTGCTATTGATTTTTTAAAAAAATCAAACTTAGGCTTTTTATGATACAATTAAAAAATGAATGTTTTTCACACATACAAGTATACACATATATTCACATAAAACAACAACGTGGAAGCAATTCTCGTGTGTTCTATCTTTTTTGCTGTCTGCGTCGAAGCCCCAATAAAGAACATTTTAATGAGCTGGTGAACTGTAATTTCCATTTGCAAGAGATGGTTTACAGAAGGCAAAAATGACTGAGTTTAGAGAAACAAGTGATTAAATGAAGTAATTTTTACAAAAATGTCTTCAAGAATAACAGGAAGCCTTAAGTTGGATTTGCCTCAAAGGAGCTGATCACAAAATTGCAACTCGATGCTGTGAACAGGTTTTTATCGTCGGCAGCTCCAAGGGGGAGCTGTGGCGCTTCTTTCGTGTATTTCCAGGAACAGCAGCATAATCTGTCTCTGTCCTTGCACAGTAGGGCTAAAAGCGACTGCTTACACAATAGCACATGATGGATGACACCACCGATGAATGACAACTACAAAGAAACAGTATCAGTGCATTTTCCGCTGGTCGTGGTTTCTTTGGACCGCAGCCTGCCTCTGCTCTTGCTGACTGTCAGTGACCTCAGAGCAGAATGCCCTTGCTAAGGGGAAAATGGAAAATAACTCAGAGCACATACTGGATTTCTTCACTTGCAATTAAATCAATTCAACTTAATGATAGCACCAAGACCCCCCAAAAAGAAAGATGTTCAGGTCATTTTAAGAGCACTAATGTTTTCTCTAAGTATTTGTCAAGTGAGATGGCAATGCAATTTCCCAAGGAGAAAGTGCCCATTATGGTTTTTTTGTAAAATGAAAGTCAAACCTTTTTTTTTTCCCTCCAAAATTTTATGTACTAGCTCCCAAGGGCAATATTATTTGCCATATCGCTGGACTTGGGATGTTGAATTTTATTGTAATTTTTACGGGAGGACGGACCGTATTTAATAAAACGTAAATAAAACTGCATGTTTCTTCAGGAGACAAATAAAATGGAGCCTTGGGACATTTGCTGAAAAGATGTGTCCTGGGTTTCTGTTGAGCTTGTCGCAAGGGAAGTGAGAAAGACCTGGCAATTTTAGGTACAACCTGAAAATCCAGGGCATTTTATTTCTTCTCCCTTAGTTTTCGCTTTGCCTTGCTCTTGGATAATGGGAACATAATGACACTGATCGGGCCCTGGTTTTCTCAGTGACATAGGAGGAATGAAATCGCTGTGGTTATTTATTTTTCATAGTCAAAAAGAGGGTTTCCTAAGCTTTCCATTGTACAGAGGGAGTCATCGACCTTTCATGAAAGGAGTCTTGGGCTCATGATTCTCGCTTGTGGGCGGGAGGGTTGGGGGGAAGGCTGTGGGTAGGACTGTTTCTTCTTCTTCATGTGCAATTACCCCTAAAAAGATTAAGTCTATTAGTCATTGAGACTTTACTGTGAAGTACTTTAATTGGGTCATTAAATTGCTTTTATCTTTACAAATGGCAAGTGTCAGAACACTTATTAATCCTTCATTCAACAAATATCGAACTATTTGGCCTAAGGCGTTTTACCAGGATGTAGGCATTTTGCACGGAGGGGGAGGAGGGGGCATGGATGAGGGAGGAAAAATCTAGGAGAATGAAGTACTTTGGACAGCTACAAGGCAACACAAAGAGCGGGATATTCAGGAGATTGGGCTTGCGTGCTGCGACGGAGTGTGCATGCGTGTGCATCTGGGAGGCGGGATGCTTCTACTGCTTTCCGTGCCAGGACACGGATACTAAATAACCTACCGTTGCAGTGGATAAGGTTTCACAAAGGACTGTCATGCCCCAAGTGCTAAGTGTGCTTCTGTTGAGAAACTGGTCAAAGAAACAAACTGAACTAAGGAATCCAAACTTTCTGCACTTTGTAATTTTGCTCAGAGCCCTGGAGCCAGCAGTAGAGAATCAATGACTAATTGATCTTAGTGCCACCAGCCTTGGTATTTTTGTAGTTTATTGTTGCCTGAACTGGAGTCCAGACATCAATGAGTCAATTGAGAGGTGAGTCGAAGCAAAAGCCAACAGCAAAAGCAGGCTGTTAACTTGTACAAAGGGTCATAAATTTTGCCCCAAATGGCAGATCTATGTACTGGAAAACTTAAGAAGAGTGCCCTTATGTGTTTGTAAGCAAGCCACCAATACCTAGCGATCCTCTGTCCTACTTTCTTTTCTACTGACCAGCTACATACCATTTCTTTTTAAACATTATGAAAAATGGATGTTTTAACATTGTTTTAATGTTAGCAATGCTGTAGCTGCCTTTGGATAGGGATAAATTATTGATATTCTGCAGATTAGGCACTTTCCCTGTAGAATCTAGGCACTAAACTGCACCACACGTGAGTGATAACATACCTAATATAGCATCTCTAGTCCCTATAGTTAATGAACTGATTTTAATCATTCATTTCACAATTTTAACAGGTTGGAACCAGAGCCGCCGGCAGATGTTTTCAATTCTGGGCCCTTTGTTTGCCGTAGCAGATGCACCTTTGCTGAGCCTGGCTGTGGAGTGAACAGCCCTTGCTGGGCTTGTCAGCCTTAACGCCGGTTAGTGATTTGTGTTGCGCTGTTAAGCCTGAAAGCAAAGCAATGTGGTCTTTTTTTTAGGGAAAGAACAGATGAAATGTCCTTGAATAAATACTAGAAGGGTGTTATGACTTTTAAAAGTTGGCTCAGGCAGGTTTCACTTAACAATGCTTGGGAGGCCCCTCGGAGTAGAATAAATCGTGGGTAATGATATAATAGTTAAAAAATTATATAGTGTGGAAAACCAATGTCCATTTGCAAATGTTCATCTCTAGTATCCAGGAAACTAGCATCACTACTTTCAGAGAAGAGTCTGTGTATTTAAACTAAAAATCATTCTTAATAGCCTTTGCTAAAAACAGATAACTTGACAGACTGGCAACAACAACAACAAAAAAGCAGGAAAGGGGCTTAGAGTGCTTTTCACTTCTGATTTTAAGGATCAGTCCTGGTAGAAACAGCTGATGACCAAAATACTCCATGCTGTTTCCTAATAGTTGGTTCAAATCATTTGATGAAGAAATGTATGATAGTAGGGTTGGCATAATTACCAAAAGAAATGTTAAAAAACACGGCCCCGTCCACTACTATCAATCAAATGAAAACACGTGGCAAAACAGGAGGGATGTTTCCAATTTGCTTGAGCAAAGAGTCTGTGCTGAGACTCTTTGGTGAAGACCTGGAATGTGGTCCGTTCTCGGCCTTTATCTACTGGGAAGGTCAGAGTTGAATGAAGAACGGTAGCAAAATATTCAAACTGTCTGGTGGTGACACAGACGCCCGGGTTTCTGAGCAGCCTTGAGCAGCCTGGTGAAAGAGGACCACCCAGAACACCCAGCCCTCAAGCCAGAGCGCAGAGCACATGTGCGTGTTTTCACTGGTTTTAGACCGTGTCCCCATTCCTCTCTGACAGCAGAGCACGCAGCTGGCCTGTGTTCCCCCTTTGCCACAATGTGGATAATTTTCTGTGACTATCACAGCACATACAAGAAAAACCCCATCTTTATAACAACATCCACTCTTTCACAGCACTGGGGATTACCAAATAGGTGCGTGTCACTTAAACGTGAGGTTGGAGATCTCATGCAGCTGAGAAGCAAATGTAGCGATTCTGCGTCTACACTGACTCAGCTGCTTCCCTTGGGCATAAAGTCAATGGAAAAGATTATAAAGGTGTGAAAAGAATTTCCCACGGGCAGGTAGGGCCTGAAGAATGTCTTAAAAAAGCTGCCAGCAGCTCAGGTTTTTCTTTACACAGCAGGATAAGGACTAAGCTTATCAACTTGAGCTTTATATTTCTGGGGAATTAATGAAACCGGCAGATTATATAATGATCTCTCAAGAGAATTACGATATGAGCCCCTTTGATGGATGTCCAATTATTTTGGATTATAGGAAGTTTATGAGTTTCTCAGGAAATTAGGTGTGACCCTTATTTTGTCAAAGTTAATTGCCCTTGCAGTCTTGGTATTGCAAAGCCTACGTCCAGTAGGAATTTGATTGAAATGGCTAGGCCCAGAGCTGTTGTACCAATTGTGATTTGGGGTTAAGAGATTAAAGTGGCAGAAAGGTTAGGGAGAAAAAAAAATTAGAAATGTGATATGGGGCTTTGCAGATTTAATTTTAGTTCTGGGAAGAAAGATGCCAACCACAGGCTCATTTTCAGCTTAAAGGGGATTTAGAATTATCTCAAATTCCTACCAACTCTCAGGGTTTAAGATGCTGTGATACTCATGGCTAAGACAAAAAGCCAAAGGCCAGGGGCAGAAGGCCAAATTGGTGGGGCTGGCCTGAGTTGACGGGTGGAGTAGCCAGGGTGGATTGTGTTAGACCTAATCTTGCCTTTGAAATATCTCCCCCAGTGTGTCAATCTAGCAATGTGTCCAGGTGTGACTCTGGGCAACACAGTGTCCTAGTTGCAGTGCCCACTGGGTCCATTCTAGTTGGGCCCATTTGGGGTTGGTCAAATAGAACTAGAGAAAACATACATATAATGATAAGGAGTTTGGGCTCGGGAGAGAGAATACCTAGATACAAAGTCCAGCTTTACTGCTTTCTAGAATATGGAGGAAAAGACCCACTCTTTCTGTGCCTCAGTTTCTTCATATGTAAATGGGAATTGTAAAGCACCTACCTTATAGAGTCTTTTTGGCAACTGAATTCATTTTATTTTGTTTACTGTCTGCACCATGCAGGCAGGAATTTCTGTGCTTTTTATTCACCGTGGCATCCCCTGTGCCAGAACATGCCTAACACAGAGAAGATGCTTGATATCTGTTAAGTAAGTGGATACATGCAGTGTTCCAAACAATGCCTGGCACACAAGAAATGCTTAGTAAATGTTGCTTGTTGGAATAATTTTTCTTCACAATGACCACTTCATACTTTCAATGCCCAGCACAGTGTTAGAACATACAAAGAAGATACTATGTTCGGGAAAATAATACCCTCATCCTCCAAAGAGGAAGTTAAGGTTACAAAAGTGGCAAGTACTTTTTCTTTCTAACTTAAATTGAGATAGTCTTCCATTTACAATCCTCTCTACCAGCTCTCTTGGAAGAACATGGTATTTATTTTCACTCGTTTACCTCTCTCAAGAAAATTCAGCATAGTAGGTCCACTACCTGTACATCATTAGGTCATCATTACCTTTTGTTTACATCATTAACATTCAGAATGAGTCAATGCCTTGTTTGGTAAAATAGGTATTTTAATTAAAACATGTCCAGAAGACCAGCACTGCTAAAATAGTCATCAGTTACTTCTGTAACTTTGTGTTGTTAGTTCTGTGTAGGCAGCCACAACTTTGAACTGGTTTGGTAAGAGAGCTCGTGTTGATGCTGTTTCTTAGTATAATCATTCAGCGATGTGTTTTCAGGATCTGAATCAAAAGAACATTTTTCCGCAATCTGCACAAACCTGCTTGGCACGTGCTCTTGTTTATGGAAAATCCAAATGTATATTTGTGTTCTTTCGAAAGGGGAGGGAGTTGGAAGGGAGGTCACACAGGAGATTAAGACTCTAGCTTTCCACTCAGCAAGCTGAATTCTTGAAGCCCTATCTGATTTCATAAAGTAAGCAGAAGTTTGAGCTCAGTCTAGACTCTGGCTGACAAGTAGACAAAAGAAAAGAATCTTCCCGACTCAGGGCCAGTAACAGACTCTACTTGGGGTGACCTGGGATGAAAGAAGAAATCGGGCCGTGATGAAAATGCCTTTTCCTTCATTGAGTAACTGCTGCTTGCTGGTCACTTCATACGTCTTATCTCATTCATTTCTCACGACACCTCCGACAGATAGCAAGAAGAACACACATGAAACAGGCTCAGGGAGCAGTTTTCCCGATGTTCCACAGCTCATAAGTGGTAGCGTCAGGACCACAGTAACACATAGTGCATCAAAATACATTTTTGAAAGTTTTCATTATGGAAAATTTCGTACACACGGAAGAGTTGAGAGCATATTACAATGAACTATCCTGAAGCCATCACTCAGTCTCAAAGATTATTCACTCATTAACAATCCTGCTCATCTCTACCACCCTTAACTCCTGCCTCTCCCCAAGTGGGTTGTTGTGGAGCAAATTCCAGGTGGCATATTTCCGTACGTATTTCCAAAAGAGAGAAATACTTATTCAGTGTATAATCAAAGCACCACTTTACATCTAAATGAAAACAATGATTTCTCAATACCATCCGACATCTAGTCAGTGTCCGAAGTTCCCTGGTTGTGGGGCTAGGATTTTTAACACAAGGTCTACACTAAAAGCTTGAGATACACATATGTGATAAGGCTGGAGGACGTAGTTGACCCACTCCGGAAAACTTGCCCCACAACAATTTTGCCTTAAATTCTTTAAATGGAAACCTGCCTTTGGCTCCCTTTGATCCTCCACAAGCAAGCAACTGTTATAGCTTCACTTTGTGCTTAACATACTTTATAAAAGTAGCAAGTAAAGGAAACTAGGAAGTTGTATAATTCAGCCCGTTGCCTCAGTTCCTCCCTCAAATAATGGGTACCTGGGAGAAGAGGAGGAGAGTGATATAGAGAGGAAAACAGAAAAGGGTGACAAATCTTTCCCCAGCAGAAATAAGGTAAGCACTTTTACTGCAAGCCAGGAAATAATAATTCATGATCACTTTGTTCTTGTCAACATGAAGTTAAGAAATGATTATCTAAAGGAATAAAACATGTTCTGTGCTGTAGTTGTTTAACTGGGTTTTATTGCCATTTCTAATAAAGGCTTTCTGCTAAAACATTAGATCAGTAGACTTTGATTTCTAAACTTAGGTAGAAATCCAACTGTGTTCTTTGGTTCTCTTGCCTTGCATTCCTGGAATTCGTGAGTTTTGCCCCGTACTTTCTGGGGGCAGGGGCTGAGGTCCGGACATGACTTTTCAGTTAATGCAAATCACGGTCTCTGGTTCTCCTTGGTGTTAGCATGTGACGTGGCTGGAGGCCTTTATTTTGCTTAATGCAGTGACCAAGCAAATGAATGCATGCTTCTGCATATTTGGCAAGCATGACAGTGTGTGTGACTGGAGCTGCATCTGGCCATGCTTAGCTTTTTAATCTAGGTGATTTCTCGACTGACAATGTGTGTTCTGCCCCATTAGACTGGGGTTTGTCAGGTCATGTCAGGAATGCAATGGTGCTTGCTTTTACCTTTCAGGTAGGGAAAAATAGTTACAGCCAGGATCATCTATGTAATTTTCAGGGCCTCGCAGAAAATAAAAAGGGGCAGGCCCTCCTTCAAGATCATTAAGAATTTCAAGATGGCAACAGCAGAGCCTTTTAAGTATGGAGACCCGTGTGACTGCACAGGTAGCACACACATGGAGTTGACCCTGGTAGTGGAGCGTCCAGTTGGAAATTGACAGGTTACTCTTTGTGATGCTTCTACCATGGAGGAAAGTTAGAGAGAGCTGAGAGCCTGATTTGGTTTGCTACAGAATTGTAGGAGACAGGCGAAGTGCCCACTGACCAAAGACAGTCCAGGCGAGAGTAGTGAGAATATCTCTCACGTCTCCTGCTACTGTTTTGGCTATGTGGGTGTGCATGTTCCCTAATCTACGTAGGTTACAGAGAGTGAGATCAGCAGTTACCTGGTGGTAAACTAAAGCCCAGGTAAGAAGCGAGTGCAAATGCAAGGGCAAGGCAAAATCCCCGAGAGAGTGGAGAGGTGTAAGAGGCATAAAAAGTCCATTCCTTCCACCCACCTCTCTCTCCTGCCTCCAGCCCTTTCACCCGTTTCCCTTAGAGAGAAAAAAATGTTCAGAGCCAAACAACAAAAGACCCAAAGCAGATTTTTCATAGTCTGTGAGCTGATCTTAAACTTTCCAGGGGCTTGTCCTTCATAGAAAAAACATTTGGGCACTTCCTCCGTGTTTTTGCATCTGGAAAGGGAGGCCCCGCTTTCCAAGTGTTGAGTGACATCTTAGAGCTTATTTCTTTCCAGTAAAAGTGGAAAATATCAACTAAGGTTTCAAAGAAAAGGAAATGTAATGTATTTTCTCATCAAATTTGGCATTATCTGTTTAGCAGGCGGGCCTTTAATCTTCAGTGCAGTATTTTTCCATTGTATAATTCTGAGTTTGCCTTAAATCTGTCTTACTCTTCCAACTTTGCCTTTCTAAAATATGAATGTGATTTGCACAACTTATCTTCTTTTCTCATTTGTTTCCTTGATACTTTTGATTATCACTTGCCAGGGTTTCTCTAGAGAAGCTCACCGTTTTGCCTCTGCAAATATTGAATGTGACACAGATAAAGCTTCTTTGTTCGTGTGAATTCATTAATGACCTTGATAAAAAGAAATTTCCATGCCCGGCATCCTGGGAGGACTAAAATGATCTGGGGCCTGTTGATATGGACATATAAATAAGAAAAGTGCAATAATAGACCTTTAAAAAATTCTCATTAAATTTTTTAAATAAGAAGGAAAGCCAATTACTTCTGTTGCAGGACCCCGGATGGCAGTGAAGTGCTTTGCTACCATCCCTCCCTCCAAGAACCGGAGAACAGAGATGTGGGATTAACCTCTAGGAGTTAAACTTTAAAACCAGTACATTATTAGGTAGGTCACAACAGAGATATGTACAGACAAGGAGAAGGAAAGATCCCGTGGCTTAGAAGACTGAACTGTAGCCTGATGAAATGTATTAGAAAAGCTTATGTCCATTGGATCGATGAGCAATGCAAACAGAAAATTATCAGAGGTAAATACTGTCAGGATCCCTTCAAATGCTATCCAGGGGAGACAAAGATTTAGTAGATGGACTTTATGTGCTCCTGATCCATCAGCAAGGCCATCTCTGGTGTTGAGAGGGCTATGTCCTGTTCTCTTAGATTGATTTCATGAAACATTCAAGCCATCTATTAATCCTTGTTAATATTCTATGTTTGGCAGTCAGCCCAATGAATATTCTTTGGCTAACATTGTTGATCAGTTTTGAACAAGGATAGCACATACTATTATTCACTTATGAGTAAATAATTCAGTTTTGGAGACTGTTTCCTGTTTCCATGTAAATAAATAAATTAAAATTCTGGTTGTACACTCAAAATGGATGGCTAGACGAAGTGAGTCAGTTCTAAGAGAAGGACCTGCACTGGGTCACTGTCTTGGGACACAATCCCAGAGGACTTGCCGCCCATCACTTTGGAGGCAGCCAGTCATGCCCTGTTAACCAGACAGTATCATGTGTCCCCACTCAATTTACTAGGAAATTATTTTCTCAGTTGTCCCATCCAGCTTGATTTGCATTTTCTTCTTGATCAATCTTAAGGCCCTGAGCATTCTGAGAACTGTTTTGGATGTTTAGTTTGTCCTCTTCTGCTTCTTAGTCCTTGTATCTGTTTTTTTTCTCATTTCTGATCCTAATTTAGGTCTCATCATGAAACAGGACTCCTAAGGCTACAACTAGAAGAGTGACCCAATTAGGTTCTACGCTTTTTATGTTGGGTACAATTAAATCACTGTTCATATACATTTGTCTGCAAAAATTATGTACCCATGATGGCTTTTGACTTCATTGTCTTAATAAATCTTGCCTTTCTCTATACCTTCTTGAGGCTGCCTTGGTTTGCCACAGATGGGTATCTCCTGGTTGGTCGTAGTCTCAAATCTGCTTTTGCATCACAAACTAGGTTATGAGTGAATGTCTTTTGCCTGCATCTATTAACAGCTGATTTCAGATCTAGGTATATATCATATTTTCAGTTTTCCTGCACCTGTCCCAACAGTGACTCTAAGGATCATATGCACTGAATCTAAGACTCTTACCCTTGCTGCTTCTTCCTCAGCCCATCTCTCCACCCCTCCCCATTGCTCCAGTCTCTCCAAACTTCTAAAAATGCTTTTTGAAGCTGGACGAATCCTTATGCTCTGGAGAGCAACCAAAGAACAGCAGGAATACTCTTGAGAAACCAAAGAAATGAAGGTATTTGAGCACTCCTACCGACTAGACAAGCTGGTAAACTCAGGCAAGGGAATTTTTGGCTTTAGATTGCTGTTGGGCAGGACTGGGCAAGGTCATGAGGATCTGCAGACGGCAGAGACTTTCTGATGAAATGGAAAGGCACATAAAGGTGTCATAGCTTCAGGGAGGGAAAGTGTTATGTGATAATCCTGCATTTCAACAGTCACCATGAAAACCCTGCAGTTCCCAGTGGAAAATCACTGTATACCAAGTTTGGAGTGACCTATGTCTGGAGCAAGGTATAGATAAGCCACCTGGGGATCGAGTGTGGAGTTGAGCAGTCGGGAAGCCTCACCCCCGTACACCTGTTTTCCATCCCCAGCATGTGGTGACTGTGTGGTAACATTACCCCCTGCTTTGGAAAATATAGGTTGATTTGCAGCATATTTTCTTAATGTCAGATTAGGAGTTTGTGAATCCATTTCAGGCCATATGAATTCTCTGGGGTTACGTGGATAACAGTGAGTCTTTCTATTCTTAGGTAATTTCATATTTTCTGAACTAGAAATGAGCCCATGAAAATGTAGGACTTTGATTTTGCCAAAAAAAAATATCTTTAAAAAATTTTCATCCTCATGCTATACTCCACTTCCCCAAACTCTGCTCCGCCTTTATAGTATTTTACTTTGGTTTTGCTGAATTTAATCTTGCCATTATTAACTTTCTGTCAATCAGAATCCCGTGGTGGTAATGAGGTCGATGTATTTTGTTAAACAACAAAAATCTTTTTGTAAATGACACATATTTAAGGAAAAAAGAAAAACGCCACCTTTAAGAAGGTAAAACAAGTTGACAAATGTTTCTTTAAGTGAAACTAATTGCATGGAATATTTTATGACATTTCCATGGAAAATGTTACAGGACATCCCCAGAGGATTTCAGGGGAACTTTTATAGCTATTTCCTGCTCCATCAGCATTTCACAGAATCCTGTGGAGAGCTGGGGTGGCTGCTGCTGCATCTGGTCAGTCACGGGCAAGGAGCCCAAAGCGCAGAGCGTTGGTGAAGACCGTCCTGGTTCGATGTCAGGCGCTATTACAACCAGGAATAACCAGGGGTTTTAGGACTCGCTTAATGAGGTCCTGTTGAGTCAAGTGCAGCAGGGAGGACCTCTTTTTCTCAGTTTCCACTAAAGGTGGCTCACTAAGGTGCTACCTACTTCCTTGCCACAGTCCTCAGATAAAAGACCTTTTTTGAAAATTCTCACGCTTAGTACAGACTGGCTACTTTAACCCTTTTATTTTATAGAGAGATTCTAAATGTCATTAAGTGACCAAAAAATGCAGTGCCTACTATATCAAAGTCATACTGTGGGTAAGGAATACAAACAAGTGTAAGTGCAAAGCCCATGCTCCAGGGACGAATGATCCGTAGCCAATCACGTAGGGTTATGGCTTTGTTCAAGTGGGTCGACCACATTCTGCTTTTAATGTGCAGCTACTACACTCAACCCTACTGCCGTTTCTCTGGGAAACGAATGTTCATGCATAACTATGAAGGTGCTCGCATTATTTCATGGAGATTTAAAACAGCTCTTTAAAATATTCAATTGATTGCACATGGTTATGTCATAATTATGCAACTATTTTGTGTTATTCTATTCATAGGTAGTGTAAGCTCTTTACACTGAATCTGTAGTGGAGAGGAGTTGGCAGGATCAAAGGTGGTCAACTCACATGAAGTTAACTCTTGAACGTCTGTGCTGTTGGCAAAGAAGCTGCACAGTGACGTCAGGAGATCCAATTTAGAAGTCAGGAAACTTAGGTGTTGTTCAAGTTCTAACACTAACTGGATCACAGTGTCACAAAAATCCAGGTTTTTCTGATTTTTGATATACTGTCTTTTCCATGCCATGTTCTCTTAAAGGGACCTTATCATCGAAGGGATTAAAAATACCACTTTCACTAATTTATAAAATGTGATTTTTCTAGACACTTCCCTGCCTACAATAATACCAAGAATGATTAGGATAGAAGTTATTTCCCCAATTTTTATAGAAGAGGAAGAGTGGTGAGAACTAACGCAGGTTTTAGTTCACAGATTTATTTGTGCAAAAGGTGGATAATAGCACCCAAGGATTCAGATTCCTGAGTCTCAGGCATTTTTCATTGCCTGGATGTATTAATTCTCTGGAGAAACTTTTAAAAGGTATTAATTTCTCAAGATGGATATACACCAATGTGCTCTGTGCCCTGGCGGCCTTAAGTCATTCGACGTGGCCCTTAGCCCTCCCCACTTGCTCATGTGTTGTTTTCTTTGTTCACGTGGTGGTGTGCGTCCACAGTGCCAAAATAACTAATCAGTTCAAGATATTCTTTGAAAAAGTAAAACCAGTAGTGTTTAGTGTCATGGAGACAAAACAACCAGTTGATGCGATTTTTCTCCATTTTAATCAGTGGTTTTAGAGTCATGGAGAAATAGCCTCTGTCATTTTTTATTTCATGAGGTGTTTTTCTACCCTCCTTTCTCTCTCTCTTTCTTTTTCTTTCTCTCTCCCTCCAGTTCCTCCCTCCTTTCTTTTTCTTAATATATTTTATTCTTTTTCCATCCGAGGTAACAAATAGTTATTGTAAAAAAATTTGAAATACAAAATATAGAGAAGAAAAAGGAATATAACTGCAGTCATATGGAACACACAAAATGTTTTCTAAATGACAGAAGTATTATTTTCTCTCTCTTTCCTACAATCGGCTTGCTGAATTTCAGCTGCATGTTAGAAATTTCTTCTTTGTTCTTGTTTATTTATCATGTAATGCTGGATCTCTGACTTCAGAGATACTTGATTAATTTTTTACAAGATACTTATGAAGTTCTCTTAGATCTCGCATTGGTTAGGAATGAAGGTGGTGGTAATCTATTTTGCTCATGGAATAGGGGCTGATTTGTTAAAACCAAGTCTTGGGTTTTGAGACACTGATCATGTGTGGGATTGGTTGAATAAATTTTGCTATCTGATACCTTATCATATCATATCATGCCATGTCATTCATTCAAAAAGTATTTGTTAACTACTTCCTATGTTCCAGACACTGTTCTAGGTAATAGAGATTGGTTATCAAAAAGTCAAACAGGCTAGTGTCTGTCTTCTTGGAGTCCATCAATTACTAAGGAATATATGCATAAAGTAAGTCATTGCAGGGTAGGACAGACAGGAAGGAGAGATGTATGTACCGGGCTAAAAGTGAGATGTTGAAGCTGCCGTGCCTCATTGCCATGCTGGAGTTTATGCCTAAATCCATGGATTTTAACCACTCATTCGTTCAGCCGCAAAAACCCCTTCAGCTGTCTGGGAGTCATTGCACCAGGAACTTAGAGACCATCCTCCTGCTGATACAATATAGGAAAGGGGGCAGGATTAGATTAACTTCAGGGGGGTTACTTGGTACAGGAAGAGGAATCAATATACACACATGCACACAAAACTATATCATCTATTTTCCCCTCTTCCTTCCTTCCTTCCTTCCTTCCTTCCTTCCTTCCTTCCTTCCTTCCTTCCTTCCTTCCTTCCTTCCTTCCTTCCATCTCAAGGCAGATTCCCCTGCAGGGATAAAGGACTGAGTGGGAAATAGTAAGTGGCAGAGTATCATTGAATTACCACCCCCTACTTTCTTTGCCTTGGGGTTTGAGAGCTAAGGAGTACAGGTACCACTCCCACTGCAGCTTCCCATTGTATTGATCTCAACAACATTCCCAAAAAGTGGGCATGGAATTTCCCTAAAGTTAGAGATTCTTGTGACTAATTTCTTATTAACTTTGGAGGCCAAACTTTGGAGGGTAACATCTGTATGGCACAATCCTTGAAGCGGGTAATGGAATTTGTAGAAATTCTAGGTTGTTCCAATTGGAACAGACACCTAGAGGTGGCACAGCTTAACATGATGGAATTCAGGAGCATAGATTTCAGTAGGTCCTAAGCTAGTTTCATGCTGGGCCTAGTGTGAAAATGTGGAGTAAGAGTTTCCATGGCCACATTTTAATTTTCGAAGTATTTTTAAAAATGCGTATGATAATCTTTCGGAAAACACTACAACAACAGTAAAAATACTGAAGTGCACATTAGCAAAGCTGGGTTATAGTTTGTCCTGGCTCCATCAGTAGCCATGTGACTTTGGGCAAGGGAGTTTGCCTCCCGGGGTCTCTGTTTCTTCATCTGAAATATGAGGATAATTAAATGATCTTTAAGATTGCTTCTAGCTCCGTAATTTTTTCGATGTGAGAAGAATCCAAAATATCTTCAGGGAGAAGAGGATTTGAACAAGACAGCTCCTCCCAGCCTCTCTTTTAATGCTTGATGATAATCCCAAGGCCAGATCTTTTGGGACATTCAAAGAACCATGTCAGGTAATAAAAAGAGCTCTGAATTTAGAGTCAGTGTACTCCACTTAGTAAATAAATGTGTGACCCTGGGTGAATTATACTTAATTTCTTTGAGTCCCAGTTTCCTTATTTTTAAAACAGGTCAGAAACACTCACCCTTCCAGTTGTCTCATGAGGCTTGCACGAGCTGTTACCTGTGCAAAGCTATTGCACGGCCCTGCGCACACAGCAGGGCTCAACTGGCAGTTTCCCCTCCTCCTTCCCTCTCCTTCTGAATGTATTAATAGCTGGCTCAGTTTACTAGCATGATCTTAGTCAAACTTGCCCCTATAAGCCAGTTGTCCACAACCTCCAACAGACAGTGGGCTGCCATTCAATGATTGCCTGCTCTGGAATGCTGCTATTTTATTTTTTAACTGACAAGTAATAATTGTACATATTCATGGGGCACCTGGTAATGTTTTGATACATATAATGTATAATACCTGTCAGAGTAATGGCCATACCATCATCTGAAACATTTATCATTTCTTTGTGTTGGAAACATTCAATACCCTCCTTCTAGCTGTTTGAAACTATGTATCATTGTTAACTGTGGTCATCCTACAGTGACATAGAGCACTAGAATTTATGCCTCCTATCTAGCTATAATTTTGGAATGCTGCTTTTGATAAAAATAGGGCTGTTTTCAGACTGAATTCTTGTCCTGGGCGTATTTGTTGCTGCTGGGACCACTGGCAGCGTAATCCTATGGGTCATCAGTTTGAATAACTTCCTGACTTTCAACTGGATCCAACTAAGAGAGTGACACATTGGAAAATGCAAGAGCAGCTACTGCAGTCCATCCCAGGACCTCACAGTGGCTTTTTGGGGCAACGGATCTCTGTGCTCTTGAGAATGCATTTTCTCACAGCAAAAATCTAGGGCAAGAGTCAGCCAACCCTTTGACGAGACAATGACATCAGAAAAGTCCACGTGGTCTCATAGCTGAAGTATGGGAAAGGAGAGGGAGTGTAGGTGACAGAGAGATGCAAATAGCAAGGAAGAATAGGTGCCAGCAATTCGTCCAGCACCTGTAGATTGCCTTTCCCTGACTTAGTAGAATCAGGAAATAGTTAACAGGGGTCCTCTCTCAAACAACAGACTTTCAGAAGTATAGAATATTATATTTCTGTAATAATCCAATAATTGAGGATTGGCTCTAGATACTGATTCCATAACATAGGCCAATGGGCTGCTGCATTGGACTCACCTGAGGGTGTCCTATCAATCCAGAGTTCTGCACTTCAGACCCAGGTGGACTGAATCAGACTCCTCTACCATAGGGCCAGAGAATCTGCATTTTTAAATGGGAGCCCCAAATGATGCTGATCTGGAGCTAAATTCACTGTTTTAGGAATATAATAAAAAAGGTGTTTCATCTTTTCTTAAATAGCTAGAGCCATTGGCTAAAAATACTCTTGTTATGTCAGTTCTTCAGGAAAAATGAACAACCAAACGTGGAATTCAGGTGAACATTGTAGATATAAATCGATGAGAGGTTCAGGATCATGGGTATGGGTGTATCACACCACTGTACTATATGATTATATGTAAATTACCAATAATGAGCTCGCAGGTGGTGGCCTTCAAATTTAAGGTTCCATCTCTTCTCTAGACTGTAAGAGACTACTCATTGTGGGAAGAAAAAGCAAACACATCTGTCTCTTATCTCAGCCCTGCCACTCCTTGTAAGGGAACGCGCCCTGTGGTACCATATACAGACCAAGCAAGGATGCTGGTGCCACCAGGGCATTTAGGCAAGCCAAGCCACTGGAAAACAGGAGTGGGGACAGCTGTGACTATTGCTTACCTCTTTATATGAATTCTGACCTGAATCCTTTCTCGTGTGCATGCGCATCCCGTACACTAACTGACCCCACCCTCTCACGCTTTCTCTCCATGACCTGCCTGGATGTGCCCCAATTTCTAAATGATTAGAATTAGACATAGTGCATTTGCAAAGAAGTTTTCAACTGTAGTTTGTCAAAGTGGTCACACCTGTTTTCCTGTTTCTGTAAGCTGGAGTGACTGCTACGGACTGCATCTTGTATGTCTTTGACACCTAGTGCAAATGCCCTCTGGATTAACGGCATGCTCGAATGTGACCGTTTCTTTCCATTGGCTGCATTGCACTAGATGTGCACAAAAGACCGAACCGTAGCCAACTCACAGCTGCTTATAGGGCGTGTACTGTCATTTTGGTCGGATTCCTGGACTGTCATCCTCCATCTATCACAAGTGTCTTTCTTCAAAGGGAGAGTAGGAAAATAAACTTTGACTTTTGCAAGCAAAGAGAGCAAAGAATTGGTTCAATGATATGAATTTTTTTAATTATGCAACTTTTTTGGAGAAGAGATAGAAGTCTGCCCTGTTTTTGCAAACACCAAAGAATTTAACAATTTACCTCCTGATTTAAGTAAAACACACTCATATGCTAATATATGCAGTCTAGTTCTACTCAGGAGTAGCTTAAAAGGCATTTAGGCAAGGTAAAGCCCCCAAGAATTTCAATTCTGCTGCCCCACTGGGTATAGTTACAAAATATCTCCTTGATCTTTTGTTGATTGCCAAATAAACAGCACTTTAAAGAAAGACTTTTCTCCCTTTATTTTATTAACACAGCCTTGTTTCAAAAATTTTTAGGCAGCTATCAAAAATATATACAGAAGAAAAAAGTTAGTGATATGGGGTTTATTGGATGGTATTTTAGTATTTATGTTTAGCAAAATAAGGAACTGTTGTAAACAATTATTCTAACTGAAGCTGAACTGATCATACTGGGAATATCTCAGCATTTGGTAATTTTTTTAAATACGAAAACTTAGTTTGGGTGCTAATTTAATGTCAGGCACTTGTAAAAGCCACTATAATCAGCAAATGTCAGAAATATTAGGTTTCAGTTGCAATGTGTATATTGTTTACATAGTTATAGTTTTTAAAACTTATTTAGATGCAAAGCTAAGATAAAGTGAACATTAATATTATGTATACTATTTTTTCCATCCATATAGAAGAATTCTGAAGTCTCAGGGCAACCTTTATGATAATCTGACCCTCAACTTCATTTTGAAAGAAAGGAGAAAACAGAGAGAGGACTAGTGTAATGTGCAGGAGACACTGGTCATGGCCTCCTGGACACCCTCCTTTTTAAAAAATATCTGCTTTCAACTACAATCCCGATGACTGGTGGGAATGTCAACCTGTGAGCAGCAGGTGCCCTTCTGCCACAGTGAATGGGTTTGATCCTAGCTGGGCTAGTTGAATGCTCTTAGGTACAAGGACCTGCACCCCAGACATCAGTTATGTTGCTTGTGAGGAGCAATATTGGAGCTAGAGTCAATGCCTTGCCACGGCCTGGGGTATATCACATTACACATACACATAAAAGCTAAAATCCTTGCAGCGGAAGCTAGCCAATAGCAGAAAACAGAGCAGGGATCAGTTATATGTGACTTTGTAACAAATTATCAGAAACTTGGTGGCTTAAAACAATACTTATTTATTGTCTAACTTTTTCTGTGGGCTGGGAATCTGGGCAGGGCTTAACTGGGCTCTCTGCCTTAGGGTTTTCTTATAGGAGGCTGTCATCGCGGTGTCAGCTGGCACCGAGATCTCTGATGAACATTGTCTGGGAAAGATCCACTCCGAAATTTACATAGCTGTTGGCAGGGTTTATGTCCTAGCTCCCCATTGCCTGAGGGCCTCAGTTCCTCGCCACGTGGGTCTCTCTACAGGGCAGCTTACACCAAGGAAGCTTGTTCCATCAAAGCCAGCAAGGCAAGGAGTATGCTAGCAATGAAGGAGTTACAGCATAATGCAATGCAATCACAAAAGTGACGTATCAACACCTTTTCAATACTCTATGGATTAGAAGCAAGACATAGGTCTTGCCCACACTCAAGCGAAGTTGTGTGGATATCAGAAGGCAGGGATTATAATCAAGGACATCTTAGAGTTTGTCTGCTATGGAGCAAGAACAGAAAATCTAAGAAGAGGGCAGAGAGAGAGAGAGGGAAGTAGGGGGTAAGGGGGACAGAGAGGAAGAAGCAGGAGGAGAAGAAGAAGAAACTTCAACTTGCGGCTTACTGATTTTTCTAATTATCATGAAGGGTCAGGCTCTACTTCTCAGAAACTGGGTCATAGAAAAATCTCCCAGCAGCATTACAATAATGACCTCTTTTAAACACTTTTTTTTGGAAAATTTTAATTGTGGTAAGACATGTGTAACATAGATTTTACCATCTTAATCATTTTCAAATGTACTCTTCAGTAGTATTAAGTTAATTCACATTGTTATGCAACCGATTTCCAGAACTTTTTTTGTCTTGCAAAACTGAAACTCTGCTCATCACACTGTGACTTCTCATCCTCTCCTTCCCCCCGCCGCTGGCAGCCACCCTTCTATTTTCTGTCTCTATGAATTTGACTACTCTTGGTGCTTTGAATAAACAGATTCATATAGTACTGGTCTTTTTGTGACTGGCTTATTTCACTCAGCATAATGTTCTCAAGATTCATTCATGTTAGGGCATGTGACAGGATTTTCTTCTATTTTGGGATTGAATAATATTCTATCAAACGTACATACCACATTTTCTTTATCTACTCATCTGTCAATAGATACTTGAGTTGCTTCCAGATTTTGGCTTTTTTGAATAATGCTGCTATGAACATGGGTATATAAATATCTCTTTGAGATCCTGCTTTCCGTTCTTTTGGGTATATATCCAGAAATAAAATTGAAGGATCATATGATAATTCTATTTTTAACTTTTTTAAGGAACTACCATACTGTTTCCTACAGGCAGCTTCACCACGGTACACGCCCACCAACAGCATAAGGATTCCATATTCTTAATGGCTTCACTGCCTCTTGTTATTTTCTGGTTTTTAATTTAATATTTTTTTTTGGGTAGTAGCCATTCTAAAGGATGTGAGGTTGTATCTCATTATTGTTTTGATTTACATTTCTCTAATGATTAGTGATGTTGAAAATCTTTTCATATGCTTCTTGTCCATTTGTATATCTTCCTTGGAGAAATGTCTGTTCAAGTCCATTGCCCATTTTTTTTTAACTGGGTTGTTTGCTTTTTAGATCAATTACTTTTACCTAAGAGTTCTTTGAAATATCCAAATCATCATTAGAGAAAGTTGTTTTCTTCACATAATACAAAAAAAAATGAACCAAATTCTCCATCCCACTTTACACAAACAGACCCTTCCAAGAACTGAACTTGAACCGAAGGGCTGTCAAACCTGCTTAGGCACAAACTTTCCCCTGGATGAGAGTGAGGTGTGTGGGGTAGGGCTCAAGAGATTGAAGGGACTTAGGCTTTTCATGCTTCCAGAATTTCACCTTTTTCAAGTATCTTCCTCTCTCTACCACTTGTCTTTGGCTTCTAATAAATGAGGTTAGAGTCTTTATTCTTTTCACATGATTAACATTAACTGCTAAATTAAATAGCGTCTCCAAAGTAGGTAATAGTGTAAAACTAGGGGAGGGACAAAATCCTTTGTTCCGAGATCATGGAAGCACATCTTGGAAAAAGCCCATGAAGGAGGCTGCTTGCTGGATGGGGCCAATATGTTAGTTTTTTATCAGGTGAATTCTAAAGTCATGTGATGAAAAGTTACTATTTTAACTCTACCCCACACCTGTACCCCTTCCTAGGCTATACAAAGGCCCTGATTGAGTGATTGGATTTGTACTTTGCAATGAAAGGGAATCAGAAGACTTTTCCTTTTTCCTTCTTCTCCCCCTGCCTTTTTTCCACCACTCTAATGAAATTTTCAGACACGGAAAGGAAACTGAGTTATTTATAGGAGTGGGAGGAATGTGAGTGCTAATTGTGCTTAGTCTATTCCTAAGTGCGTAATCTGTTTGCTATTAAATTTTACAATCTTTCAGCAATATACACATTTTTTTTAAAGGAGAGAACTTCATAAATCTGACAAAGAAAAACAAAAGTAAATTATTCTGAGTGTTCGAATCTTCTAATCAAAGTCAGGTTTAAAATTTTAAAAAATGTATTTGTAAGATTAACTTCTTTTGCAGTATTAATATTCCCCTCCTCCCTTGACAAATTTATCCATTTCCTTTCTAGACTTAAGGTTTGATACAGCTACTCATGGATGATATGAATTTTTGGTGGAGAGTTCTTATGCTTGTGTGCATACTAATTCACAAGGCAAACTGGGTCAAGTGGGAAGTTGTTGGTTTCAAGTGTTTGGAAAAGGCACTGGAACCTTGAACTGTAAACTCAACATTTTGAAAATCTCATAATAACGATAACTCAAATTATTCTGTCCAGCTTGAAGTCATTCTGAGTAGAAAATTGTCATGGGAAATAAATTTTTCCCAAAGTTTCTTCCTCCCCGATCTTGCTACCACCGAACGATCCTGAAAGCCTGCCTATTGGAAATTATGTACTTGTTAAAAGGAACTAGAAAAATCATAATCCTTCCTAGGTGAATTTTCCATAGTGGGAGTTATTTCCTGTTTGAAATTTGTTTTAGTTTGGCTATTAAGGTTGCGGAAGATAGAAAATTACTCAAATGACTTTAAGAAAAGACTGGTTTATTAAAAGACAATAATGTCTTAAATTCACAAATGGAAAACCATCAGGAAAGCAGGCAGGTACAGGGGCTGTGTGAAGTCTCTGACATCCCAGCACTTTTTACTTTCTCTGTTTGTTTGCACGGGTCCCTCTGCCTCTTTCTGCTTCCGGATATCCACCAATACATTATTTACCTGTAATCTTACATATTTTGTCTACTTTCTGCTTGCCAACATTATTTTATTCTATGCTTTCTCATAGCTTTGGTGTGTTGTGATACATCATATTTCTGCTCAACACATGCTATCGTGTTGGCTTCAGTTTCTACCTCGTCATTCAGTACTTTCAATTAAAATTCTGGAGAAAGGGAATCTGATGGGTTTAGTTGACTTTATGCCACTCTAAGCCATGCTGTAAGCTGCTGGTCGGTTGATGGTTTGGCTGTTTTTGAAGTAGATGCTAATGCTTCCAGTCACCTCTGGCTTGGGATGGCGGGAACCAGAATCATGTGACTCACAAAGGAGCCTCCTTTTCAGTTACAGCTGGGGACAAATTGGCTATTTTGAAGGATAATTCACTCTTCTCCCAAGAAGGTGGCAAATACAAATCAGAATTAAAATAACAGTGGGAGTTGGTCATTTGCCATTTTTGAGCTTCAGTTTCTCCTCTGCGTACATGAGATAATATCTACTCTTGAGGGTGTTTGGGGTGTTAACAACCCTCCCAAAATTTAGTGTCTTAGAATAACAAATTATTACTTTCTTCATGATGTTATGAATTGGCTGGAAGGTCTGCTTCATGGGTGTCACCGTGGGATGTCTGGATGGTCCAAAATGTCTTCACTCACATGGCTGGTAATTGGTGCTGGCTGCTGCCTGGGAGCTCTGCTGGTGTTGTGGACAGAGTCCTTGAGCCTTCTCTCTGTGGGCCTTTCCATGTGGCTTCTTGGGTTCCCTGACAGCATGTTGGCCAGGTTCCGTGGAGGAGCAGCTCAAGAAGACAAGACTCAATGTACAAGCATGTATCAAACCTCCACTGCATTGCTCTTGCTAATGCCCTATTGGTCAAAGCTGGTCACATGACCAAGCTCAACCTCAGTGTGGGCAGAAACTCACACGGGTATGAATCTGGGAGGCCACGGCTCACTGGGATCCCCAGATAATAGTCTATTATGCAGATTTTGTCACATTAAATGAGATAGTAGATGAAAATGGTCTTGAATGTACATAAGTGATGCTCAGTAAACATTTGAATCATATTTTTGTTGAAGAAAGTGTTGACAGTTTATTTTTTTTGGGCAAAATAGCATGGCTGTATTTCATTGTATTTTTCTGTGTTTACAACATTAATGTGTTCAATATAAGCATTAATATTCTATGATACTTTTTGTAGCCATATTTAGGAATTTCTTCATTCTTAAAAGATATTTTAGGATGTTCAAAATTTTCCATGTGGCCCAGCCTTCTCTCCTTCTCCGAGAGCCACTGGCTCCTGTGCCCAGGGACCTTCCAGTACCTAAGACAGCTACTGTGAAACAACATTTTGGGATAGGCATTCAGTGCACCCAGAATGAGATAGTTAGGAAAAGCACCTCAGAAGAGAAAGCCTTAGAAGTTCTTAGGTGAAGAGAAATAATCGTTAATACCAGCCCTGGAATCTCCAGATTTGCAGAAGAGGAAACTGAAGCTTGGAAAGGAGAAACAATATGCCTGAAATCACCATCAGTGAGCAAGACGAATCTGAATCATCATCTTCTGATACATTTACCCATTAACAAGTATTTATGGAGTGCCGAGCACCACATTAGGCTCTGTTTATGTAGGAGAAAACAAGAGTCCCTGACTTTGTGGTACTTACAGGCTAACCTGGGATAAAGATGATAAATACATAAACTAATTATCCAAATTTGTGATAAATGCTCTGAATAAACTCAGCGGAGTAGAATGATAGAGAATATTGTTGGAAAAGGGGAAAGTCAGAAAAGGCTTTTCTGATGATATGATATTCACGCTGCATCCCAAAAGGGGAATGAGAAAGAGCCAATTATGTGAACAGAACCACATTCCAGACAGAGGGAGCAATATTTGCCAAGGTCCAGAGCCTGGAAAGATTTTGATGTGTTACAGAAAATATAAGAAAACAACATAAACCCCATGTAGTTGGAGCATTGAGATTGAATGAGATTGAAAAGGTGAGATGCACATGACTAACTTGGAGAGGTAGGAGGGGCCTTTTAGGTCATGGAAAGAAATTTGGATTTTAATTTAGATAAAATGAGCCACTGAAGTACTTAAGCAAGGGAGTGACATAATCCAATTTATGTTTTTAAAAAGCTTACTTAACAAACGTTGTTGAAAGTCTGTTTATTTGCCAGGGACTCTGCCAAGTGATAAAGTAGCAGAAAAATAACATATGGCCCTAGAGGGGCATTGATAACATAACGGATTGCAATGTGTGTAGGGGGAGATGGACACATCCATTAGTGACAACGAAAGTGTGGTAAGTTACGTAACAGTATTTTGTGTGTTGTGCACAAAAGCTTGCTCCGTGAACCTGCCTGTGGCCTTGATGAAATGACAGGCCTAGGCTGCTAATACCATGGAACCCAGTTTCCCAGCCACAGCTGATTGATCCGGGGTGACACTGGACCCTAGGAAAGCCACTATAGACGAGGTCTTCATTAGAGTCTCCCTTAAGCATTTAACTAAGCAACACAGAGAATGTCATAATTAATGGTGAGAACGGGGCTTAGAAGGTGACAGAGCCATGAGGACACTGTACAATCAGGACAAACTGATCATCTAAAAGAAGAGTCAGAAAAGAGGCCGAGAGAAGTAGAGGATGAGAAATACATTACAATATTTGAAAGACATATTAAAATACATAGATTTCTAGGGGCTTTGCAGTTCCAATCTTTGCAACTCTGGGCTCATTTTAGTTTTTTGCCTGGGAGATTGCTTACTACATCCTTAAGGGACACTGGTGCCTTTCCCCCGTTCCCCACATGCTTGAGTTGAGTCCTCAAAGATCTGTAGGATTTTCACAGTCAGAGAAACAGGAGAAAGGTGTTCTGTTCAAAGGCACAAAAACATAAACATTCTGAAGGTGAGCTACTTCTGAAGGTGCTTTTGGAAAACACCATATGAAGTCTTGGCCAGTAACGAGGAGACCACCAAGCTTGATGATTAAAGTGTGGTGAAGAGAAGTTGAGAGGATATTTGGAATGAAGTCTCCACTTACAGGTCAAATAGTTGATGGTGGTGGAAAAAGTGTTTTTTACCCTAATTCTGTGAATTCCTTTAATAAGATAAAATTCCCATGGACAATTGTCAACACCAAAACACTACCTGGCATATAGTAGGTATTTAGTAAATATTCGAGGTTTGAATATTATACAGCCAGTAGTAAACATAGGCTTCTTGCAAGTTGTGTACTTAAAAGGTAAGCACTGAAGCATGCAGGGGTATTTGCAATCAGAAGCTCAAGTTCAATTCCATGATGAATAATAAACTGGCTTCCAGTTGGCCAGTCTCCATTCCTTTCCAAAAGCCAACTGGCAACCAGCTAACCCTCGTTCCTCTTGGAATTTACAGATGTGTGCTGGACAGTGTGGGAAAGGGTGTTTTACAGCAGCAATTAGTTTATTCCTGGGGTAAACAGTAGATATTTAAGGATAATTGCAGCAAGAAATTTGTTTCCTATTGCAGTGTGAATAACCTACAGGCAGCCAATTGGCTGGTTGCCCTGCAAATCCCAAAAAGGACAATTGGCAACTGTTTTGCATTTGTGCCTAGCAGGGATTTGCATATGCACATTGGGGAGGGGAGGGAAGATGGGGAGCTGTGCTTTTACATATGTTTGCAAAGCCAAGGAAGGTTTTCTAGGAGAGGTTAAAATCAGAAGGTGGAAATTCTGGTCTGTGTAAGGGGAGATCTTGTTTCTCTTTAAGATGGGAATTGCAGCTTGAGTGCCAGTTGGCATCTCCTGACTCTGCTATAGGGCCAACACACATGCAGGCAGCAGAGTCACTTAATCCCTCTGACTTTGCTGTTTGCTGCCTGTGACTGTACTAAGCTTGCTGGAGCCTGAAGCAACATGTGACTTTGACGCTGTGAACAGCTGGGAGCTGGTGTTCCACGGCCTTGGGTGAACTGACTGTACCACCCTCTACACTTGGCTTCCTCGCCGAGGTTGGCTGTTTCCCCAAATTTCTCTTTCAGGTGTGGCATTCTAGAGACTCTTATTATTGTTGTTGTTTCTGCATTTTTAGAGAACACAGACACAATAGTTTGCAGCCTGCTTTTGTACACCGTTTTCCTAAATATGGTACTCTCCCCAGTGTAGCCTTCAATTTGAAATGTCAACAGAGGCAGCAGCAATATCACACATTTGTATAGCCTTTTCTTTTATGATTACTGGGTAATTAGGCTGTAATATTTAGGTATTGATCTTAAGGAAGAAGTTCTTTTGCCATGTAAAAGGGAAAAATTACTAGGAAAATACATAGAGAGCTAACATTGGAGTAGGAGTTGGAGATCATGATTCCTGTTATTACAGGTCATTTAATCTTTCCATGAGAAGTGCAAAGTCTTGCTTTACTAATTGGCAATAATTTACCCAAGTAAACTCAGAGCACCTTGAAAGTAATTATTGTGCCTTATGCATCCTTTGCCTTCTAACTGATTTGTCTGCCTTCATCCCTTCACCTTCCTCCCCGCCCTGCAATGTGTTTTACGTACATGACAATTCTGGTTGTGACAAGCTTAAAGTAATTTAATAATACCCTATTCTTTTTGGGATAAAGATCACACATGCTAAGAATGCTCAAAGACCAACATTCTTAGCATGGCCAGTCAAGCCTTACTTGATTTGGTTCTAGTCTCTTCACTTAGGCACACCTAAACCCATTCTCCACAATGCAGTCATGCTGGTCTTTTCCTCTGATTATCAAAGGCATCGTGATTCTTCCTGCCACAACACCATTGCACATTCCATTCCTGCTTCCTGGAGTGTTCTTCCCACTGGTCCCCATAATAGTTAACTGCTTCTGATCTTTCAAATCTCAGCTCATGCTGAGTCTCTCCCCTCAATCTCCAGGCTTTGTCAGATTCCCCTGCTATTTATTCCCTTGCAGAGCCTCTGTCAATCTTCTTTATAGCCCTGATCACAATGTGTCCTTCTACATGAGTTTGTGGTTACTTCACTGAAGCTTATCTTCCCCCCTCCTCAATTAAGAGCAAGGACTCTGTCTATTGTCGGCACTGTCGTGCCCCTGGTGGATGACTGGAAGAAAGTGGTGAACTCTATGGAAAGAGAGCATGAGTCTAGTCAAGAACAAGGGGCCAAATTTAAAGAAGCAGCAGAATGAAAAGCAGGGGAGGAAAACAATTTGGAAGGGGCTTTGAAGGAAACAAATCAAGATCAATATCGATTTCAGTTCCAAGGAGCTAAAGGACAGGAAGTGAATTTCAAGTGAACTAGGCTCTGAACATCACTGTGAAGTCAAACATTGATTTGGGGGTTCAAAGAGGCAACATTATAGAGGTAGAACCACTGTTCTCCAAACAAAGGACATTTTTTCTTTGTCATGACTTGCCCTGCCCTAAGTGTTGGTGGATCAGGATTGGTAACCTTGGTGGCCAAAGCAAAAAGGGCTCAGCCAGTGCTCAGAGCTGTAGATGGCTGGGAAAAAAGTTCCTCGGGGGAGCTCTAGGTGGTCTCATCACAGAAGTGATTGCCAAGGGTATGCATGTACAAGAGGAAAAAAGGTTGACGCCTTGGGGGGCATCAGTATCACAAAAGTGTCAGAGAAAAAAAGAGAGAGTGAAGGAAAAGACTAAAGTGCTGGCAAAAGTTTGCAATTCAATAGAATAGAGCTTGCAAATTTCAGAAAATGGAGAAGAGACTGTTAAGAAGGAGGGTGTGGTAAAGGAAGATGAGAACAGAGAAATCGCCCTGAGATTTATTTAGAGTGAGGTCGCTGATGACCTTGGAAAGAACTGTATCAGTGGAGTGTTGGGGGACAGAAACCAGAGAGCAGAGTGCTCAGAAGGGGGTTCTGAGAAAGTGTGAAAGTCAGAGCAGTATGCTTGGGTTGAGAGATCTTTAAATCTTTCAACCATCTAAGAATAATGCCAAAGGCAAAAGTTCTTGCCTGCCATGGAACTATTGGACACGTTGTTCCCTTTTTCAGATTGCTGTTCTCAGAAAGTCCAGGGCAATCAGATCCCAGCCAGATGTGTCGAAGGTCAGGGCTGAGATAGACATCTTGGGAGATGGGGTTGCGGGGTCAGGGGTGTTGTGCGGGAACACTCTTGGCAGTGCGAGTGGGCAGGACTCCATCTGTGGGACCGACTGTTATTGTTAGAATCTCATTTCCAGGAGTACTAAATCTATCACAAGGTATTAAAACCAGTGTTTGGAAGATGATTTAATTAATTCATTTTGCTTTGTCTGAATTCAATGGCAGAAGAAATCTTGGCTTTGAACTTTATCTCTTGGGCTGTGTGGTGGTACCAGGAAAGCACGCTGAGATTCTAAAGGGATCAACCTACTGCAGGACACAGACAAAAGCCTGGTGGGGAAGCTAGGCATCAGTGTGAGTCACGTTTACTGGCAGGACACAGGCCATGGATGCAGTCAGTATAGGTGTGGGTTACAGCCGGGACAGGTAGGAACCACTTATTCTGGCCAGGTAGGCTGTGGATGAAAAAGCTACCTGGAAACCTTCATAAATATTCAGCGACACAGGGAACATGTTGCTCGGACACTGGGTAAGAGCCAGGTGGCATCTTTACTCTGGTTGTTGCTTAGGTTTCCATGGCTAATTCTGTCTTGGGTGCAGAGGCTGCCCTGTCTCACTCTACAATGTAGTAGTTTTCCTTCACCCAGGAGCACTGACTGTGCTTGTTTTCTTGGTGGAATTAGTGCACCTTGGGCCTCTCAAGTGCTCAGCCAGATAAGTGAGGCTCATCTTTCCAGAGTCCCCAGGCTTTTGCTCACTGGAATTTTCCTTTTCTGGAGATCTATATAACATTTGAAAAAGTCATGACAGGTAAACAGAGAGACCTCTATCTTGGGTTTTTATGATATCCTGCTCTTGGACTTGTTAGAGTAGCAGTGAGGGAATTCCCATGAATGCCATGTGGGGGTTTCCAGGCCTGATCCTTTGGACTCTGTGCCTTCTTGTACATCATATCTATTTCTGCCATAGTCTGGCATCCTTAATAAGGTAAGCATCATACTCTTTTGCTTTGCTAATGTGATCCAGGTCTGGTGCTTGAGTTTAATACTAAACTGAGCTCAGAATAAGGATTAAATGTCAGCTGTGTGCGGTGGCTCACGCCTGTAATCCTAGCACTCTGGAAGGCCGAGGCGGGAGGATTGCTTGAGCTCAGGAGTTTGAGACCAGTCTGAGCAAGAGCAAGATCCCATCCCTACTAAAGATAGAAAAATTAGCCAGTTATCATGGCACTCACCTGTAGTCCCAGCTACTTGGGAGGCAAGAGGATCACTTGAGTCCAGGAGTTTGAGGTTGCGGCGAGCTATCATTATGCCACTGCACTCTACCCAGGGCCACAGAGCAAGACTCTGTCTCCAAAACAAAGAAAAAAAGAATTAAATGTCAAGGCTACCCATGACTTATAATTTTAGGTTACAGGAATCAAGGAATAGATCCATATCTTATTGGAAGGGTAAGGTAGGCAGCCATTCTCAAGCTGTTTCTCTTTGTTTTGTGAACACCCTTTGTCCCTTGAAAGATGCTTTGTAAGTTGTTCTGGTCTACACAGATAGGGCTGAGGATGACAAATAGACAAAGGGAGAATCTCCTAAATGTGGAAATAAAGTACTGGCCTAACTTTGGTTATCTTAGACTTTTTAGATATTTAAAAAAACCCAGAAGAAAACAGAACTTTGGGCAGTAGGGTAAAGTCTATAATCTTGAATGGTTTGCCTACAACACTAAGTATAGTGAATTAGTTTCATATTTATAGGTTATTAAGTATGAAATGTCCGATTTGGAATCAAAAGTGTCATTTCTTATATCTCAAACAAGAAGCAGTACAATTAATCAAAATATGGGCCTGAACTATCAACAGAGTTTTGCCATCTTAACGGTAGCTTATTTGTGCCAGCAGCGAAGAAGCCTGGACAGTGAGTGACGATGAGATCACAAAAGGCATTTTCCACAGCTTGTTGAGAATTTAATATTTTTCCTTGCAAGAAGTGGTCCAAAGCCTGGAGGAAGTGGCAGTCAGTTGGTGTAAGCTCTGCTGAATACAGTGGATGACAGAGAGTTTCCAAGTCCAGCTTCTATAGTTTGAGCAGCATTGTTTGTGTGACATGTGGTTGAGTGTTGTCTTGCAAGAAGATTGGCCTGTCTCTGTTGACCAGTCTCTGCTGCTTAATCACAAGTCATCCTCGTCATTTCATCCGATTGGTTGCAGTAGACATCTTCTGTAATCGATTCACCAGGTTTCCTGAAGCTGTAGTGGATAATACCAGTGCTAGACCACCAAACAGACACCATTAGCTTCTTTTGATGAATTTTCAGTTTTGGACTGTGTTTCCGCACTTCATCTTTATCCAACCATTGTGCCAAATGCTTGAGATTGTAAAAAAGAATCCATTTTTCATCACACATAGCAATATGGTATAGAAATGGTTCACATTTATGCTGTGACAGCAAAGAAAGGCAAGCTTCGAGATGATTTCTCTTTGGATGCTCATTTAATTCATGTGGAACCCATCTATCCAGCTTCTTTATCTTGCCAATTTGTTTCAAATGATCCAATATTAGTAGAATAGTGACATCAAACCTTGCTGCTAATTCACACGTAAGTTGAGATGGATTCGCTTCCATTGCAGTTTTCAGCTCATCATTATCCACCTTGGTCTCAGGTCGCCCACATGGCTCATTTTCAAGATTAAAATCACCAGAACAGAACTTCTCAAGCCATCAAGGTACTGTGCCTGGCAGGGATGATGTGGAGGTGATAGCAATTTATCTGACCCTTGGGTAGACACAGTGCTCTGGCACTAGGACCTCAAATTGGCACCAGCCATGGCACTTAGGGTTCAGAACCCAGAGGGAGCCCCCTGTGACTTCTGTCCAGGGCATTGCCGCTGCTCATTCTCCAGTCAGCTCCCTGTGTCAGTCCGGAGGCCTGCTGTGGTGGCAGTCCCTCCTGCAGCTGTGATCGCAGTGTGCACTGGGGGACGTGTGGAGCCCTGGGATTCTTTCCCCCGTTCCTTGTCCACATGCAGGTGCCTTCCTGAGTTACCTCCCATCCTGCTGAGCGGGTCATCCCACTTCTCTTTCCTTCGCTTTGGATACCTCCTGTCACCCCTCTGTTGAATCCCAGTGCTCTCTCCTAGACGACAGATCTAAAAGCAAGTATCTACTCACCACTTCTGATTCTCTCTGTGAGAGCAGAGTGCTCAGGCTGCTCTAGTCACTATCTTGGCCTCTGCCCCTCAGCTCTAAATTTGGACAAGTTGTTTCACCTCCTTGAACTTTAGCTTTCCTATCTATAAATTTGGAAAATAGTAATATCAAACTTATAAACGTATTGTAATAACTAAATGAGATAATGCACATAAAGAATTATGTCTCATATCTAATAAGCAATACATATTAGATATTCATTTTATTACTGTTCTTATCATCTCTCTTATGGTTTATTTCTTTTTAAATTTAATATTTTAATTGAAACAGTTGTACACATTTATGGAGTACACATGATATTTTGATACATACATATAAGGTGTAATGATCAAATTAGGGTAATTGGGATATTCATGACCTCAAACATTTATTGTTTCTTTGTGTTGGGAATGTTCTAAATCTTTTCTTCTAGCTATTTTGAAATATACAAGTTATTGTTAACTATAGTTGTGCTATGGTGCTATCAAACACTAGAACTTGTTATTTCTATCTAACTGTACTTTTCTACCCCTTAACCAATCTTTCTTCATCTTCCTCTCTCCCCTGCCCTTCCCAGCCTCTGGTAATCACCATTGTACTCACTACCTCTATGAGATCAATTTTTTGACTCCCACATATGAGTGAGAGCCTGTGATATTTGTCTTTAGGTGTCCAGCTTATTTTACTTAACATAATGTCCCCCAGTTCCATCCATGTTGCTGCAAATGGCAGGATTTCATGCTTTTTTATGGGTGAATAACATGATTTTTTCCTTTGCTAAAAGGACTCCAAGATGGAAATTTTGCATTTTATCTTGGACATTCAATGTCTCCAGATTTCACAGAATTGTCTTTTATAGTCTATATCAAATTATCCCCACCCCTAATTACTGCCATTTTCTCATGTCTCACACATTAAAGAACAGGAGGTCACCCTTATCTTTATTCTGACCCACGATGAATTTGAGGACTTACCATTATTGTTAACTAGGAAGCCTGGTTGATGAAGGATGCTTTGCTCTTGAACGGGTGGATGAGGAAGAAAGAGGCAAAAAGGTGGCTTTTTCCATCATTCTATCAAATGAGTCTGCGGAGATCATTTCTGTTTCAATCTGAGTAATGGCTGGTGATGAATCCACCAGTAAGTTCCAGGCTCATCTAACAGCTGGCTCAAAGGTGATATGTGTATACAAGTGAACTCTGATCTAAGCGTTTTGCAAAATAAAACTTTCTAGAAGTCAAATACCTGTTAAAAGAACTCAGAATTCTAGGCCATATGGATCCAGAAGCAATTTGTATAACCTGCCAGTGCTTTTTGTTCTCATGATTTTCCAGATGAGTTTGCTTTTGGAAGCAGTGGGGATGGGTAGAAATAAGTAGAAATGTCTTTTCTAAAATACCTCAAGTACATTGGGTTTTCTTGTCTTTGATTTTGGGTCAACATCAGTTTGGCAAGATTCAGAAGCAGATTTCTTTTTTCTAAGAGGGGAAGAACTTCATTTCCAAGTGTTTCATTCCCTTTATCAGGAGAATTCTGAGGTCACCATCACAGAAAGTGGTAATTTGGCTCATAAGGTAGCAGGTCATTTTGTTCAAAGATGTAACTCCCAGACAACTTGCTCTGTAATGTGAGGGATATTGCTTATCCTCTGTCTTAGTGTCAATGTTCTCACAAACAAACAAACAAACTCAGAGAATTATAAATGGGTTCCCTTATACTTGCTGTCCCTTTGATTTGAAGTGTCAATAAATATTGCATGTTTCAACTTCATCCCAAATCATCTATTTAGGAACATCTGTTGAATGTCGCATATCCCAAAAGTT
This sequence comes from Lepilemur ruficaudatus, assembly GCA_963574885.1. Lineage (NCBI taxonomy): Eukaryota > Metazoa > Chordata > Mammalia > Primates > Lepilemuridae > Lepilemur > Lepilemur ruficaudatus. The sequence continues at coordinate 13,936 of CAUYRT010079372.1, read as the reverse complement.
GTGAGTAAAGGGAGAAAATAAAGCAGGACTCCTCTTTAACGTCACAGTGCTGTGTATGCGGGACATCGAACATGCAGGAACAACCCTGGGCATTGACTTGCTTTTGTTTCATCTGGAATATCTTCTCTACTCTACTCAATTGCTTAGAATACCCTTGGTTATCCATCCTGCCGAAATAGCATGTTATTCCATTTGAATGCTTTTCTTGAGCCCAGAGCCCCAGTTGCCCACCCCTTCCTCCCTTCTTCTGACCTTCTGATTGAGAGTCCAAACGTTTCCCTCCCGTGTCACCTCCCTGTCCCCGAGAAGTGCTGCCTGTTCAGCAGGGCCTTCTCTGGTCCTGCACACTTTCAAGCCCTCTTCTTTACGAAGCTCCCGTACCAGAATTTTGACTCCTTGGGTATCAGATCTATTCTTTGTTTCTCCCACTTGGGATGGGCCCCTTTCTTTCTGGGAGTGATGTTACCTGGTTCTCCCACTGCCTGGATCACCTCACACTTTCCCTTTGTCACATAGTCCTTGTCTGGCTCTTTCCTCCGGCCTGGCTCTGGGTCTTTCGCTGCTGGTTTCGATGGGTATTTACCTACTTATATGAAAATAAAAGCCAGTTGTATTTCTGTTTTCTAGTTAGGCCAGAGACATGAGCTATGGTACCTTTTACTTGCTCTGCCTGTTGACCTGCCTGCCTTTTGGTGGATGTGTGGAGAGATTTGGACTTGTGCATGCTGTTATCTCAGAGCCTTGTTTCACTATTGAAAACAAAAGAAAATGGAATCTCTCTCTTGCTACTATTAAACTAGAACACTTCACCATGCCCTTTTTGAAAATCTTACAAAGATCCTTACGTGAACGGTATGCAAATATTTCAGTCCTACAATCTGGTTGATAGAACCGAGGTGCATTGCACATGTATTCAATTATAAGTAGAAAAATAAATCAGCCTTAAGATGTGGGCATTCTCCTCCTCTTAGCCCCACAAACACTCTCAAGAGAATCACTTGTGACTCTCTAAAAAGCTTCTTGAAAGTGTTACGGGTTCTCAGATCCTGTAACAAATAATATCCTTACACCCAGGCAAAAGGTTTCTTCTGGGCTTTGAACTTTAGAGGGCCATACATAACACACACACCACATACACACACACACAGATACATATACACACAATTTATTAAAGAAAACACAGAATTCTTTGTCATTTTGGATTTAGCACTTGGTGCTGGCACAGTGTGACCAATAATTCTAAACATACACTCATGTAACCAACATTGCTCAAACTTTGGAGAAAACTCCCTCCATAATTCCTGCTGTATGTCCTCAAAACAAAAGAAACTGTGTCCAAAGGCCAACAGGGGTGTGATTCAGGTTTTGTGGATTGCACCCCTGTGGACATCAAAGATGGACACTGCTTCAGAGTGCAGGGAAAATTTGGGCAGCAGGAAGGCTTACTTTAGAAGAAAGACAAATCACCAAACTTATAAAATAATATGATATGTTTTTATATAGTTTGTATATGGTAGATTCTTGCATAACAAAATATTGTTTCCCAATAGTGCCAAACATTCATTTTCTTGCTTCTTTTCATGTTTTTACTTGTGATTCCAGATGAGCACACAAATTAATACAGGATTTGTAAAATTAGGAATATTTTACAATATTAAACAATCTATACTACTCTTAAATTTGTATATATGTAAATAACATGCATAAGATGTGATACTAATTTTTTACAGTGCTGACTGGATAGGGCCCAAATACAAGAATTGCAGATCATTTTATTTTTACAAAAATATTTTAAATTTCCTTTTTATATTTCAATGTATAATTTTGAATCCTTAGAATAAAAATAACTTTTTTCAAAGTAATTTGTGTTTTATATATTACATATAATTTCTTTTTTTAAATGAAAATATACCCAAATTTAAATACTTTGAATACAATTACATATTATGTTTTAATCACTGCTCAGTCCTCTTAGATATTTGGTCAATTCCCAGTTTTATGACAACCATAACTTTACACATTTCTTATTTTGTCATTAGGGAGGTCTATTTGTCAAAGTTGGGAGGTAGAATATTAAAATCAAGCTTCATTTGTACCGTTGCTCCAAGCCCTGCAAATATTAGGAGCAGGTTTCCTATAATTTTTCAAGGTATTTTATTCCAGAGACTTTCATTCCATTACTCAGAAAGTGTTTGTTGTGTCAAACAGAGTCTTTCCTACTTTATCTTAAGCCATTTTTATATTTAAGAATACTCCCTTCCACACATTTACCTACATATGGTGAGCATTATCAGATGTGTTCTATAAAATGCATCTTACTAATAAAATCTTCCCTGAAAGTGTGAATTTGAGAATTGTGTTGGTGTTTTCACATTTTTTGTGATGAATTTCTCAGATCTCATCTCCTTACCATATACACAGGTATTTCCCTATTTCAGAGAGGTAAATGGGGACTCCATAATATTGTTAGGAGAGTAGCATTGAAAACATCAGTCTGAGGAGGGAACTTAGTAGAAATGCATTGTAAATATATTTTGCAGGTTAAGTACTCATTTCCCTGCAGGTGATCTAAACTCAAATTTTATTTGGCTCGTGCACTGTTAAGCAACTGTGTGGAGAGCAAGTATGCTTCATTGGCTTGAAAGGTTTGGTTCTGTCTTCTGGGACTCTGTCATGTTGGCTGGAGGCTGAGGTGCTCGTCTGTAAAATATAGAGCTTCTGCTTCCAACCTACTACCTACCTCAGAGATATGGTGTAATGTTTTAATGAAAAGTACTTTGAGCTCTTTAGGGGAAAAAAAGAAAGATGCTCTCTATAAACAGAGAATTGTTACCAAAATGTTCTTTTCATTAGGTATTTGGATCCCCTTATGAAAGTCCAGGCTACCAAATGGACGGGGATTTATAGATAGCCATTTGTAAAAGCATATTCAAGTACACTCAAACATTAAACAAACACAGATGCGCAAATGAGATTATGAAATTGCCCAACAATGGTACAGCCTGTACCTGGAAATTGATGGGAGGGATTGATTTTTCATAACCCTAATTATTCTTACTCTCTACCATACATTTGAGACTTAAACTGTCTGAGCTTGCCAGCACTGAAATGGCAATCCTTTTATAAAACTCTTAACAACCCTCCAAGGGTAAAGCAAAATTAGGAACAGATTCTCTAAAACTGGGTCTACACTGACTGGCCTTTAGACTTTTTAGAAATTTTAAAATCTCATCTAGATTGACGTAGATACCAAGTAGTAATTCTGAAGGGCACACAGCTCATACTTTGTAAGCCAAATGTATAAATTTTTGCAATTTCCCATAGATTTGGGGAATTGCTATGAAAATAAGTTAACATTTTGGGGCATAAGAGAGCTACCTATGGGTTTGTTTTGATAAGTGCACACACTTCCTGAAGGGTAATCCCACCATGCAGACCAGAGAGCATTGATCAAAGATCCTGACTTTTAGGCTATTACTTTCTCCCTCATTAAGTTCATGAATGACACCAATGAGAAGAAACTCTAATGATGACAATGAAACATTTTGATTTGGATTGTCTCCGTCGGTGGCCTCTTCTCCCAAATTCACTAAATTGTTACTCAATCTTACTCATACCGGCCATCTTCTGTTACCATTTGGCAAAAGCTTTCTGCCCTAAATGTTCCTGTCTTGCATAATGGAAATGGTACCCATAAGGTCTCAATCAAATTGTCATGTGAATTATTTTACATTTCATGAGGAAGATAAAAATAAACTAGATTGGGATTGGAAAAACTATTTCGTATCATCAACCTCAAGCAATCTTCATCTGTAGTCATTCCAGAGTGGTTTCATCTACCAAACTACCATCGGATCCTCTTTTTGTTGGTGACTCAGGCCACCTTCCTATTGCCCAATTCTTGTTACAACTTGGGAGGTTATTGTGGTTGGTTTGTTTTTAATATCTTTCCCAATCTTTCCATTTTTAGTTCCAGACTATTGCTTTTAACCACTTTCAACTATCCCATTCTTTACAGCATGACACAGTACTATATACAATCTAGCTCAAGTATTTTTCAATCTAATTCCAGGGTGGCTGCATCATACCCGTGGACTCTACAAAAATGGCAAGTGGGAAATTGCTATACAATTTCTTTTTATCCTCTTAGTGATCCAGTTCTGGGAAATTCACAATTATTATTGCATTGATTACTCATAATAGTCGCATGAGGCAGGTGACACTAAACTCATATTTGGTAGATGAAGAAGCTGAGGGAAAGAGTTTAGTCAAATGCCCAAGGCCATCCAATTAGTAATTGACAGTGCCGGTAATTTGAATCCAAGTATGACTGACTCCCTTTCTGACTATTATGCACCTGCCTCCCTGTTAATCTGCCAAAATGAAAGCTTATGCATGCTTTCCTTTATCCATATCTCAAAAAGTCACAGTACCAATATTGACTCCTATTTTACATTCTAAACACAATTTTTATCTTGTTTTCATCAGAGTTCTTCCTATTGTCAAATTCTATGTTGCTTAAGAGAAGTAAGCACCTGGACTGTGCTTACACCACATCTGCCTCCATCCTTCTCCTGGGGAAATGCACGCATTGGGAAGGTTCCATAGCCATGCATTGTACTGCCTTTCCTAAGATGCAGTGCAACTGAAATATCACTCAGAAATGCAATGTCCACAGAAACTTTAGGAAGTTTATTAAATAAACAAACATGCTTTATTCTAGGTTCCAAGAAAAAGGTTTTAATCTTTTAGTTCAACTAAAGAATGTTTGTCAATAGAGTCAGAGTACCTTTCCCATAGAGCTCCATTTTTAGAATGCTACGTAATTACCATTTATTCCTAGCTTGGTAGTTTTTTATCTAATATGCATGTTAAGCATTTGACTTGGTTGTGAGCAATTGCTCATTTGGCCAGAACTACCCTTTGTGCTGTAAATGTGAACCGGGAGGAACTCCAAAAGTGTTACCTTTTGTTCAAACTGTACTGCAATTCTTTGATAACCCCCTACCTATGTGGGTGGTAATAGAAACAAATATAGCAAATGATTGTAATGTTTCCCAAATGAAATTTCATGGTCAGTTTCAATCATGCGGAGTGACAGAATATGAGGTAATAGCTATTATTTTCTTATAATTATTTGTTTTCTGCAATATGTTTTACTTTAATGAGAGTCAGGATACCGTTTTGAATATTTCACTCATCCATATGAGCTTGGTTTTCATCCAGGTAGCTTCACATGCCATCAACTTACTCAACTTTGAGTAAGCTGGTGCCCTAACAGAGTCCAACAACAACAAAAAGCCGAAAAAGTTACTAAAAAATAATGCTTCTATCACTACCTCCAAATTTCTTTTTTTCGTAATTCATAAGTTATTTCCTCGAATGAGTGTGCCCTATTCAGTAAGCAGCTTCATAAATCATTAGAAACTGGCCAGGAATGCAGAAATGCCCCAAATACCCTTTTTCGTTGTCTTAATTTGATTTTAATATAATAGAACTGACACGGGTGCAGCCAGTACTTTTATAGTGGTAGTTCTGGGCTCAAATTAATTTTCTGTTGAACCACTGAGCATCGTTGAGCTTTAAAACTAAGTGGATGGAGCTGCAGGTCTTCAATCAGTCTAAGTCGGTGAACTTATTTCTTTCCACTACAAGTGACTTTTCTAATATTCTAGATTTTATATTGTTTCATGTGGGAGATCTAGACTTCAGTTCAGACTTGTAGTAGATTACCCAAATGAACTCGGTGGCGGGGCCGAGGGAGAGAGAGGAGAGAAAGATCAGTCACTACTAAAAGTTAAATTATATAAAGTTACATAAGTGATGTTAAAGGCAAAGATAAGAATACTCAAAAGTTGTCATTTGTGGTTATTTATGTCTTTTGCATCCGTGTGGTGGAAATATTGATACTATATAATGGTGCTACTGTGGGTTCAGTTGACCTCACATTAGCAGCTAGACATTGGCTATGGTGGGAGTAATTGGGAAACACTTTAGACTGTTGTTAAGTGTTTACCAACACACCTCCAGGGCCATGTATATCAAAGAATACACGAAATAAAGAATAAAAGCTGTCTCGGCATCAGTGTAGTTTGGCCAGGATAAAGAATTGGATTGGAGAGGGAAGACAAACTGGGCTGCAAAGACTCTTCACACATTTAGAGCACTCTAGAAATGGGAAAATCCATGGTGAATACCTGATTCAACACCCTGCTTTCGCAAATGAGAAAACTGAGGCTTCATATGGGGGTGATTTTGTCAGAATTACACAGCAAATAAATGGCGGCCAGGGCTTGAATTACCAGCCCAGGACTATTTCAGCCACATCACACACCAGTTTTTTTTTTTTTTCTCTTTCACCCATTTTATATGAAATGCCTGAAAGCAATAATCGGCTTCATTCTGTACTTTGTCCATGACAGGTACTGAGAGAGAGAGGGAGCCACAGCTCTGAGCTTTCTCTCAGCACCATCAGAGCTGATGTAAAAAGGAACATGTTTATTTTTTTTAAAAAAAAATGCTGTAGTGCTGACTGAATAGCATTTCTGCTCCTTAAAGCATGGTATGCTCCTTTCTCAAATGAGTGGCCCTTATATTTCAATCTTAAGTTGGAAGACTGCATTGAAAAGGGAGAAAGGAGGCAGAGTGAAATAGATGTTTACAAATTATATTCTAGGAACCCCAGGAGGGGCATTGGCAGTGCTGTCTTTGGGGATACAGTGTTTGGACAGAGGATCAGTGGGTGGGATCTCTCCATCCCATTCATCCCTCATTCAGAAGATCAGCTTTATTTTATTTTTTTTAATTTCCAAATATTAAGGGGGTACAAAAGTTTTAGGTTACAGGGATCATTTTGTAATGCCTGAGTTTTGGCTGTAGGTGTGCCCGTCCCCCAAATAGTGTTCACAGTACCCCTTAGGTTGGTTTATTCCCCTCCCCACTAGTTGCTTTCTGCTGAATTTTACTTCCCTCTGTGTACTTGTGTGCTTATCGGTTAGCTTCAATTTAATCGTGAGTACATGCGGTGGGTTTGTTTTTCCATTCTTGTGATACTTCACCTAGGAGAATAGTCTCCAGTTTGATCCAGATTGTTGCAAAAAGTATTAATTTATGTTTTTTATGGCTGAGTAATACTCCATGGTGTACATATACCACATTTTATTAATCCACTTATGAATGATGAGCACTTGGGTTGATTCCGTATCTTTGTAATTGTGTATTGTGCTGCAATAAACACCTGTGCTGCAGGTGTCTTTTAATACTGTATGCATAGCATTTCTTAAAAAAAGTTTTGTTAAAATAATGAAGTTTTGAAAGGAACTGTATTAGTAGGAGCAGCATTATCTTTGAAATCAGGCAGTCCTGGAATAAAATGACTAGTATGACCTTGGGTAAACTGATAAATCTGTCTGCCTTGAATAGTGCGTATAATAATACCTATGCACCAGAGCTTTTGTGAAAATTAAAAGAAATGAAGAGGCCAGGCTCTTAGCACTATGCCTAGCACCTGGGAGATACGGTTTTTTATAATAGTAGCTATAGCTCTTCCACAAATGTTACAGAAGTCTAAAGCATGCCAGCCTAATCTCCAAACAATAGCTTTATAAATAAACTCCCTTAACTTGCTCATCCTTTTCAATTTTAAACAATAATGTTTAGTAATGTGTTAATTTCTAGACTGTATTGAATGGAAACTTTCAATTCCAAACAGAGAAAATAATAGCAACAATAATAATTCATCCTTTGGCGTTCAGTGTTTCTGCATATCCTTCTCATTTGAACTTCAAAACAATCCGACTGGGCAAAAGGGCAAACACTACGCTTTCCATTTCACAAATTAAGAAATGGAAGCGCAGGAACAAAACGACCCATTAATCAAAGTTACTATCAGTCTCATTCTCATTTTTCCTCCCTCTGGGGTTCCTCGGTTTCAAAGCTGGATTCACTAATTTCCTTATATATAGGGCCAGTCTCACTTTATATCCCTGACTAATACTGACTCAAGAAGTATTCAAACAAATGTCAGTTCCAATCCACCCACCCCAACATAACCTATGCAGCTTCCTTAAGTTTTCTATTTTGGGTGACCTGGAATTTCCCCCAAGTCACACTCCTCCCTGTGGCAGTAGTTCCTCTATTCCCATAATAGGGCTTCTATGTCTGATATCGCACCAGGATTTCGTACATGTTGGAATATCCTCCTGCTTCATCTTGCAACCCTGGTATGGATAACTCGCCTAAAATGAGAATGGGAATTATGGTAATTTTGCATCGAGTCATTTTCCCACCATGTTGCTTTCATCCTGTCCTCCTGCTTCTCCGTCTAGCATCTCCCATCCCTTCCCTCCCCTCCCAAATCTGACCAGCTCTAGGACTCCCTTCCTCTCCTCTTCTATGTTATATCAAATGTGTTTGTCATGCTTTGATCTTGGCAGCAGGACCAGACCAGAACTTACAATCAGAGTTTTCCTTATTCAAGGGCAAACATGATTTATTTATATATTAATTCAAGAACTATGGGAAGTCTATATATAATAGGCAGTTTTATGCACCAGGCAAATAATGGTGAATAATGTGTAAAATATAATAATTGAAGACAAAGATGTTCCTCTAAGAATGATTCTAGGTGAAATTCAGAATAGTTATTTATAATCTTTATAGACCTGGAGACCAAACACTGATGGGGAAAGGAATGAGGCATTTTAGAAAAATATTATTTTAGGCAAGAAGAGAGAAAGGACACACACAGAGGAGGTTAGCTGAGGCAGGAATGTGCAAGGGAAGTAATAGAGGATATGATATGAGCAGAGAGTGAGGAACAGTTATAAAGAACTCTGAAGGGGTGGAAAGTTGTACTCTCCAAGATGGGGAGGGATTGGTGGAGTGATGTGGTTAGAACTGAGATTTTGAATCAACACTGGCAAAGAATCTACTCGTGGCATGTTGGGAAAGATGGATGAAAGAATAAGTGAGATGAAAGGAAGGAAAATTGAGTCATAGTCCCCCATTCCAAACAGTCACTGCTGAGGGGGAGTTGAGCAAACAGCAAAGCTCAAAAAGAACTCATGACGGGCTATACCCGATGAGAGTGAAACCCCTTTCTTCCAGTTCCTGCTTGAAAATATAAACAACATGCAAATTCAAATAAAAAAATTCTTCCTGTTGAGAAACCCTCTGTTTTCTTTGTTGTTGTGACTCACTTCAAGACTATTCTTACAAGAATGCAGTTTGGAGGGATGGGCAGACCTGTTGGGGAAAAAAATAAGGACCTCTCTGGAATGTTTACCCATTCTTGGGACCATAGTTTTTTGGTTTTTTTTTTTTTTCCTACAAAGTCTCTGTTCCTTTTGAAAGATTCAATTAGTTTTGGTTTACAGAGGAAAAAAGTCTCAGATATCATAGCATAACTGGATTGAGGTACACAAGACACCTTAGAATAGTCCTTAAAGGAGCAATAGATGATGCTCAATGACTTAGAAACTAAAACACTTTCCTTAACCCGTGTCTTTCCCAAGTGGTTGCAGAGATATGAGAGAACTTGCAGAAGGAGTAGAATCATGAATGGTCCTAGTGGGGAAGTGCTGTCCCAGGCATAAAGAAAAACTGGATAGCTTAGAGTTAGCTGTAGCTAGATGGTGGAAAGGAAAGTGATCAGGAAGGCAAGCGGTAACCACAGCTCAAATCAAACCAAAGAATCAAAGGGCTGTGCTCTGAATAAAATACGTTCATGTTGCAAAGTGTCTGTGGGAAGGGCTTCAATGTATAAATTGGGGGTACTGTCTTAGAAAATGAGCTTTCTTCCACAAACCTAAAATTCGCCTTGAACATTTTAGAGCAGATAGTTGTGAAAAACATAAAGTAAGTTCTCTGTAAGTTTACAGGTGCTGTTGAAGGATTGATGACCTTGTGTGTGTGTGTTTTCTTATCTTTTCCCTTCTTTGGAGGGAAGAAGTGAGGTTAGGGGATCTTGGCTTTGGAACATTGAGTCCTGATGTACTTTATAAGGAGTAGCATTTAAAATAGAGGAAAAAAAAAACATTCACCGAAGTCTTTTGATGTTCTTAACTTGTTTATCTTGGAACTCTGGAGAGAAGAATTTGAGATGATGGTAGTTATCTGAAAAGAAAAAAATTAATTTAATGATATGTGTGTGTGTGTGTGTGTGGAGAGAGAGAGAGAGAGATTAAGAGAGAATATGTTGTTGGGGGCTCAACAGAGCTTCTGCAGTTCTAGAGAACACACTGGTACATTGGATACTGTGTATGAAGCCCCTGAACAAGTATTTGGAACCAAGTATTTGGAGTAGGTGGTATTTTAAAGGGCATCAAAACAATACTAATTTATCTGTTTTATGTTGACCTTACACTTAAGATTTTTTCTGAAAGCACTTATACTTTAAAAAGGAAAACATGATTTGTGGAGAAAATACACAATGTTTCCTAATTCTTTTTGGAAGCCAAACACAATTTCACATATGCTTGGTTCTTCCTAAATGCTTTAGATATTTTAATACCTTAGATGAATAAGTAAAATTGCATTTGTCAATGCTTTGTGTGAGTATGGCAGTGAAGCGTCTTACCGAATTTGCACAGCACATTTGTGATGACCTAACTTTCAAAGATAGTTACGTGGTATACAGAGAATTGACTTTGGATACTCCCAGGGAAGCACATCAGAGAGGTATTGAGTCATCCTCCTGAAGAGATAGAAACCAAGATCGACAAGAGGCCCTAATGACTGTTAAGAACAGACATGAAGTTTATGCTGAGGACCATGGACAGAGAACATGGTGGGTCCATACATGAGCCCCAAATCAAAAGTCTCAAGAACAAAGTCTGAAATGTTGGACTTGCTGTGATGGCTGTTTCTCACATGGGCAACTTTATGATCCAGGGTAATAGCAGAGAGACACTTATTTAATGACAGTTAAGGGTTCTTCTAAGGCTGGCAGAGAATGCCAACTACTATCAAGGTAGAATACTGGGAAAATCCTTGGGTATTCAGTGGATTACGAGATTGCCATCTGAATATATGATTTTCCTCTTCCATCTCTAGATGGGTTATATTCCTGAAAGAAAGCAGATCTCTTATATTATCATTTGGATAATATAATATAGTTAGCTGTAGCTAGATGGTGGAAAGGAAAGTGATCAGGAAGGCAAAAGGTAACCACAGCTCAAATCAAACCAAAGAATCAAAGGGCTGTGCTCTGAATAAAATACGTTATTTGTGTTCACAGTTTTATTTTCCCAACAAGATTGTATGGGCAATGCTTTATAAGTATTTTATATTCCTTCATGGCACCTAGGATAGTGATAAGCACACAGCAGTTGTTCACTGTGTTTTTTGGTTAATGAATTTAAATTGAAACATTGGGTAATTGAATCAAAGATTCAGTTAATTCACAATTCTAGAAGGTTAGAGTTGTAAATCTGTGAAAGTCTTTCAAATTGCTTTGATCATGCAATGAAAGTGAATTGCATTTTTTTTCCAGTGAAGTTTGTTTTGCAATCTGCATTTTTTTCGACTTTGCTTTGAAAAAGGTTGAAACAAAAGGCATGGCAGTGAATCAGCCAGTTAAGAAGGTTAACAATTAGTCATAACTTTAACAGATGAGACAATTACACCATCTCTACCTTTTAAAAGCAACCACATTTTTAATTAGATTTTAATCATAAAGGTCAGAGGTAGTGTAAGTTTAGAAAATCAGAAACACAGTCTGTGTTGGCAAAACTGCTTTACCTCAGTTGGGTTAAGTTGGCCAAATTAACTAAAACAGATGGTGAGAGGCTTTTGTTCCTTAAATGATTAATTGCTGGTTGCATGATTTTAATGATCTTTAATATTTCAAGAATAGCTCTCAGAACTCAGGTTTATAGATATTGCTTCCCTTTTTTGTTGTTTCTTTAAAAAATTCTATGAAATGTCAATTATTTGTTCTTCTGATTTAACAAAGCATAATATGATGGTTAAAAAAGCCTAATACTTCAGTTTTGACCTTGATTCTGTGGGCATATGAATATCCTGCTTCCTAATGCATATTTTAGATCCTAGCGAGCCATTCATTTTTTTTTTTTTTTTTTTGAGACACAGTCTCACTGTGTTGCCTGGGCTAGAGTGCTGTGGTGTCAGCCTAGCTCACAGCAACCTCAGACTCCTGGGCTCAAGCGATCCTCCTGCCTCAGCCTCCCGAGTAGCTGGGACTACAGGCACGCGCCACCATGCCTGGCTAATTTTTTCTCTATATATTTAGTTGGCCAATTAATTTCTTTCTATTTTTAGTAGAGACAGGGTCTCGCTCTTGCTCAGGCTGGTTTCGAACTCCTAACCTTGAGCGATCTGCCCGCCTTGGCCTCCCAGAGTACTAGGATTACAAGCGTGAGCCACCGCGCCCGGCCGAGCCATTCATTTTTAAAATACAAATTTTGGATAAGAAATATTGACTTTAGATGATATTTGCTATTGTGGCTACCTACTACTGTATAACAAATGACTAACAGTGACATAAAACAACAATCATTTTTATCATACTCATCATTTTGTGCATGAGGGATTGAAACAGGGCACATCTAGGATTGCTGATCTATGCTCCATGATGACTGAGGCCCCAGGTGGCATGGCTATAATGGCCAGAGTTGGCTGGGATGGCTAGACTGGAATACCGGTATGGGCTGTTGGTGGCTTTCCATCTCTATAATGTGTCTGCTGGGCTGAAATGTCCAAGATGCCTTCTTTACTCAACTGCTCTAAATTTGGGCTGGGATGGCTGGAGCAGGTAATGCCAGCCAAGTGTACATCACCTCTCCTCTCTTCCCCTCTCCTCTCCTCTCTTCTCTTCCCCTTCCTCCCCTCCCCTCTGGCTCTCTTTTCTTCTCTCTCTCCATGTGACTTTCCATATGATTAGCTTGGGCTTCCTCACAGCATGGTGGTCTTATGGTAGTCAGACTTCTTATATGTTGGCTGGCTTCTTCCAGAAGGAGCTTTCCAATGGGAGAGAATACAAAAGGCCCAGGTGAAATTGCAAGACTTTCTATGGCCTGGCCTCGGAAGTCTTAGGATGTCACTTCTGCCTTATTCTGTCAGTCAAACAAGTCGCTAAGGAGGCCTGACTAGATTCAAGGGGATGGAAGGAACACACTTGTTGGGGTACGGCGTATATGTACAGGGAGAGAGGAATTGATGGTGGCCGTTTTGGAGACAATCTACCCATGTTGCCTTTTTGTTTTATGAACAAGATTTCTATAACAGGATATTTGCCCTCACTCTCAGAGGCTTTTTTGTTTGTTTTAAACATTCTTTGTTCTTATCCTGTGTTTCCTTGTGTGCTATCTTTTCAAAGTACTAAGCATCATGAGATCAGTATTCTATTGTCAATTTTAATTTTATGTTTTGATTCCAAGATGCTACCTCAAATTGTTTATCTCAGTTTCAAGCCCACAAATATAAAGAAATACCCTTGATTTTCCAGGGATTATGATCCCTGAACCTGTTCAATTATGCCTTAATTCTCAATAATCACCTTTAGCAATTAATACTGTTTATGCTAGGGTGTTTCAAAAGTTAGTAAATACTATTGTACTTTACTTGATAGCTTTAATTTTTTAAGTTTGGTGGTTTTCCGCTAGAGTAGGGAGTTGATCCAATTATCTGATTCACTTGGGCTTTAAACCCATTGAACAGACATGACCTGATCTTATAATGTCACACAGCTCCAGTTTGCCATTAAGAACTCCTATGTCTTTTATAATGATTTTCCTTGGCAATTTGAATTAAATTATCACACTGAGTTGGCTACAGGGAAACATTTGAGTCAGGCAAAAATTGGTCTTTGATGCTTTTACATTTCCCTTTAAGGACTTTTCATTTCCCAGGACATTCTACCGTTTAGAATTCTAGAGTCCTTAATAGCGCCTTCCTTTCATCCCAGCACAAGCCT
>CAUYRT010079371.1:0-13411 GCA_963574885.1 Lepilemur ruficaudatus | reverse complement strand
GAAATCATGAAAGCATATATTAAAAGTGAACAAACTAAAGTTACAAGTAGATGACACCAGTTCTTTCTTGCCTTTACGTGTGATGAACTTCATGAAGCATTAACTCCCGAGGTATATTTGTTTCTGGACCATATAGCTTACATGCTCTTCTTTCAAAGGCAGCCACCATCTGCTTTACAACTTCATCAAAAAACAGTGCGGCAAGCTGAGAGTGCAGAAATGAGCGAAATTCAAAAGAAATTGAAAAATCCAGGGTACAAGTTCTTGGGTAGCCAGGAAGACCTGGGCTAAAACGCCAACTAGTCTCCAAATGGTTGAAAAGCCTCCCATCGGTACAGGATGCCTGTACTGAATGTGGTTTCACCAAGGTTACTACTGATGTATATCGCTCCAACATAGGTGGAAACCCAATTTCTAATCGTGTTTTACAATATCCAGATCTCTTTGATATTAGGTCTGATTTTTTGCACCAAGGAACAAAATGTTTGTAATCCTCCACTCCTGATAATACAGCATACATTTCCTGCATTGAGTATCTGACTTTCCGCGCAGACTCCTACGCCGGAGCTCGGGCTCCGGCCGCTGTCGCCGACTTCAGACAGAATCCTGAGGCCATCCTTCTCAGAGCTCTCTCACCAGTCCGAGCTGCCATGATGGGTCTCAGAGAAGCCGGTCGCTACCTCCGGGCCCAGGCCTGCGGCGCCGCCTTCCCCAGGCCGGGCCGGGCAGGCCGGCTCTGGCGCCTTCCAGCCAATGGGCTGGCCCCTGAGCCCCTGGAAAGATGTCTTAGATCGTGACTTAAAGGAGTTACTTTTAGGATGAATTTTAAATAAAAATACTAGAAAATAAAAGGTAAACAGCCAAGCATGGTGGTATGTTCCTGTAGTCCTGGCTACTCGAGAGGCTGAAGCTGGAGGATTGCTTGAGCCCAGGAGTTCGAGGTTGCAGTGAGCTGTGATCGTGCCATGGCACTGTAGCCTGGGTGACCAAGCAAGACTCTGTCTCTTAAAAAAAAAAAAAAAAGTAAATAAATTCTAAAATTATGACTTTATGCCAAACAAACCATAATGTTCAAGGGAACAATCTAAAACTTGAGATTGGCAGGATGATACAGATTTATACTTAATGGTTCTGGAAAACTATTCTATTTCTTTAGTCTTAATAGTACTATTTTAATGATAATTGGACTATATATGATATACCTAAGATCATTAAGCAAATAAGCTAGAATTAAAATTGGTCCACTAATACTTTATTTCTGAACTGCACTTTAATTTCACTGTTACTTTAAAGGTATCAATTCTCTGGGTTAATAGTTCCATCAAATGTAAATAAATTTCATTATGAATTTGTATCTTATGAATGTAAAAGATAAGTGGTTTGTATTATTTAGCAAATTGACCAAGGTTTAAAAAACAAGATACAAAACATTCTCTCCCTTTCCCACAGTTTTCTATCCCCTTGAGACTTCAAGATTTGTGGTTTTGAATAATTATTACGTATCCTGGCAGGCCATCCTAGGTTCAGCTCCTTAATATTACTTCAGCCCCTTCTTATCCCTACTTCTCTCCCGTGCCAGTGGATACTTGTGCTCATTAAAATGGATTTTAACAACTAGTAAAGAGAGGTGGCACAGTCAGGGGCACTTTCTCTCTTATACAACACAAAGAAATTGAAACCACTGTGACTTGGTGGGAAACATGGCCAGGATTTGGGGTTGTGAGCCTCTCACATGAACTGGGGGGTGGGGGGGATAGGCGCACAGTTCTCTGAAGTCACCCAAACCAGAAAGAGATTGTTTACTTTGAAAATTGGACACTTTGAGAGCAATGAATGGGTCCAAAAAATAATTTCATCCCAGCCCGTGCCATACATAAACAAAGTTTAAAATGCTCAAAGAATGTTTTACATGCAGAATACATCATTCTAGGGTTTTTCTAATTTTATTAAGACTGAGCCCCAGAGTGAGTTGCAGGGGGAGCCATGGAATCAGAATGTACATTACAGACAGTACCTTTTATTCATTTAAAGGCTAAAAATAGAAACCTGATCTTCCTTTCAGGGGATTTTATTTAGGAATAAAGGATCACCTGTATCACTTCCTATGGCATAAGAAAAAAAGGGGGGAAATGATTGATTGTGTAAGTTTTATTTAAGGCAGTAGTTCTCCAAATGTGGACTCCACCATCTATATCATTTGGGAAGTTGTTAGAAATGAAAATTCTTGAGCCCCCATCCCACCTACAGATTCAGAAAACCTGGGGTGAGATACAGCTATCTGTGTTTTATTGAGTCCTCCTGGTGAGATTGATGCTCTTTCAAGTTTAAGAACAACTGATAATAAAGCATTGTCAACCAAAGCTAAATGGTCGTTTTATGGTCATATTAATTGGAGAATTAATTAGGGGGGTGTAAAATTTTGCAGAGAAATACAGTTGTAGATATTATTACTTCTAATTGGTAGATATACTTTTCCTCAAGCTCTGTCTTCAAAAATCATTAGGCTGGAAAGGAAATATGCCTGATAATGTTCAGGAAACATTAACTGTAAGCCAGGTCATAGAGGTTAGCAGATTTATAATTCTCCCAGTTCAGACCTCTCAACCAGTTGCACAAGAAAATAAAGCCATCTGCCCTAAGATATCTATGGTATGATGGATTACCTTATCATCTATATACCAGCTTTGTACTATCCTTGGGAAATTGAGAAAATTGTCACTCACCATCTATGGCAGTGGTCCCCAACCTTTTTGGAGTTGGGGGGGGCGCCTGAGGCAGGGCTTAGGTTGTGATGCTAGCAATGGAGAGAGCAGTGGGGAGCCTAGCCACTGTCAGGAGCCACTGTAGCGGCTATAAATACAGATGAAGCTTTGCTCGCTCCTCGCCACCCCCTGCAGCTCACCTCCTGCTGTGTGGCTTGTAGAAGACAATTGGTTTTGGAGGGGGTGTGTTACAGTGTGCAGAGCTCAGGCCTCAGGCAGTGATGCACAACCAGCCCGGTGGCCAGGTTCCTAACAGGCCATGAACTTGTACCAGATCGCAGCCCCGAGGGTTTAGGGACTGCAAGATCTATAGGGCTTAATTCTCTCCTGGAACCCTGTTGAAAAAGGCTGCCCTGGATGTCTCCATTTTGTTCTGTCTCAGTTCTTTGGAAGGCAGTTTTTTGTATTGCAGAGATATTCTCTCTGTCGTAGCAGCAAGAGCTGCAGTCACTTCTTTAGGGCTAAAACCTGTCTAGTTGTCGGGAGCTGTTGTAGGTTTTCCTATGCTATGTGCACAGTGTATGTGTTTCATCTTTGGGTTTTTTTTATTGTGGTAGTTTGATTTTGGTTTTTGGTGTGAGAAGTTTAGAGAGTAAGGAAAGATTAGACTTCTTTTTTAAATTCAGTAATTGTGGTAAAAACTCTAGATCTTGAAAGGAGACATGAGAGAACTATTGAGCCCAATCTCATATAAATGACAAAGATACCAGATTAGATTAACATTGGTGTTTCCCATCCTTAAAATAATGTGAGATTGGGTTGATTGATATGAAAGTATGTAGG
Source organism: Lepilemur ruficaudatus (assembly GCA_963574885.1). Classification (NCBI taxonomy): domain Eukaryota; kingdom Metazoa; phylum Chordata; class Mammalia; order Primates; family Lepilemuridae; genus Lepilemur; species Lepilemur ruficaudatus. The sequence goes on along the minus strand of CAUYRT010079371.1, from coordinate 9,866 downwards.
AATAGAACATAAAGTAAGGATTAGTGAAGTGCTTATGTATATTAAACTCTCACCTCATATTTTCAGGAACATTCCAAACATTACACCAAAAATGTTGAACATTAATTAACAACCTGCAGAAACCAAGTTGCAAATTATTCTGTAAAAATGTGTATCATCTCCTCGATGGTATAAATATTTTTTTAGAGAATAAGGAAAGTTCGTGTCTGGAAATAAGTGAGGATCATTGCTAATTTCTGTACCATTTAACATATTTTTATTTTAACAGCTGATAACTGAAGGGAAAATAGGTTTTGATAGGACTGATTTTAATAAAGTTTGGCTATCTTTACATTCTTGGTTATAGAATTATAGTGAAGCATTAATCTGTGGGTTTTGAAGCATTTACTCAAAATATCCACAAGCCAAGAGAACACTTGAGAGCTGTACCCTGAGTACTTTTGGAATCATCCCAAGCAGCATGTCTTTCTCGCGAGTGTTGTGTTAAGGAAGAGAAGGCAGAACTGATTAGGCTGCAGAGAGGAATCCGTTGTGTTCCTATCTGTTTTGCAACTGACTGACATTTCTATGCAATTAAAGCAGCCCAGCCTCTGGGGCTTGGTAGTATATAGGCTGTTTCACACAAAACGTAAGAATAGTGCTGCTGTAAACATTTGAGTGCAGATGTCTTTATTACAGAATGTTTTTTTCCTTTGGGTAGATGCCCAGTAGTGGGATTCCTGAATCAAATGGTACAAAGACAATATGTAATAATATGTAACCTAAACGTTTGTACCCCCATAATATTCTGGGGGAAAAAAAAGAATTGTGGAGAAATCTGGTTGCACTGACCTCTTTGCCATAATAAATATTTAAGCCTTTTAAAAACCATTTTTGCTTTTTGAAACATCTTAAGAGTTGCCCTTTTTTCTGATTGCAAAGATAACATTTGTCCTTCATGGAAAATTAGCAAAAAATTGAAAAGAAAACAGGTCAGCCATAATCCCTGCCCACAAATAACCACTATTAACATTTTAATATATATCTGTCCAGGCTCTCTTGAATATAGATATGTATAGAGACGTTTATACTTTAAAAAGCAAAATTGGGATCTATGTTGTTTTCTAACATACGTTCACAGATGTTTACTCTGGAATTTCATTAGATAAGGGCTTTGTTTTTTGTTTTTGGTTTTTTTTTTTTTTAGATAGGGTCTTGCTATGTCACCCTGGGGCCACTCCTGACCTCAAGCAATCCTCCTGCCTCCTGCCTTGGCCTGGCCTCCCAGAACGCTAGGATTATAGACATGAGCCACAGGGCCTGGCCAGATGAGGGCTTTTTGATGTAGCTTTTTGATGTTCTCAGTGGGGCTGTGGTAGAAACAGCAGCATGGTGGAAAGAGCTCATTACTCAGCTCTTATTTTTCTGAAGACCTTGTGAAATGAGCCATTGTTACCACCTCCATGTTAAAATCCCAGTTTTGCCACTAATAGCTTGCTTTGTGATCTTGGACATGACACATAATTTCTCTCAGAGAAGGTTCCTCATACAAGAAAATGAGATCATTGAACTAGATAATTTCTTCAGGTTCAGCTTTAAATTCTCATACTATAGTAAGCATTTATAGAAAATATATTGTGTTTCTCCTCACTAAAACATGTTTTACTTGAAACATTACTGCATTACTGTCCTTCATTTTTTTCTTCCCCTTCCATCATGTGTGACTTGTAGTTCACAGTTTTTTATTACATCCTTAACTTAACTGGTTTTACTTCATCTTCAACTCTGGTCAATCATGTAATATGAGCCATGTCATATATTTTTAAAATTTTGTATAAAAACTGGTTTTAACAGAGTCTCTAGAATTCCTTCTTGTTTAGGGTGTTAACCCTAGATTGGTGGTTTTCATCCCTGGCTCCACATTGGAACACCTGGGAATCTTCTACGTACTACCAGTGCCCTAGGGCTCCTCCACATCAATTAAATCAGAATCAGGAGTTGAGAATCACTGTTCTAGATTACATTTGGTTTTGCAACCATTGCCGGGTTTTCTGTAATTAGTTTAGAGCATAGATATATTGATTTGGTTTTTTTCCCCCTAATTTTGTTATTGAGACCAGGAGTAAGTAAGACCACTTGCTGTAAGCATCTGCCTTAATTTTTTAATCCTTTGCTCCTGCTGTGCAGCCAAATTAAATTGTGTGTATCCTTGGAACCAAAAGACTGTTTCCCTTAACTAGGAGTAAGATTGTTATTAATAATTAAGCTATATTCCCACATTCATTTTAGGCAGTGGTGCTAGGAAGAAAAATAAAAAGCTCAGGTAAAAGTAAAGCATATGCTATGGTATCCCTACATAAATATCTAGTCTTTTGGGTACTCTAAAGTGCTAGGATAGGACTAAGGAACTACGAGTGACTTAAATCATGGCTATCTACTGCCAACTCAGAGAATTTAGAATCAGGGCCATTTCATACGTACCAGTTATGTTTAAGGAGTAGGAACTGTAAATAATTATATAATACTTAGCAGTTTACTGAATACTGTATTGCTCAAAGCTTATCATATTTAATCCTCCTAATGACCTTGTGAGATGAATATGATCACCTCCATATTATAAACATGGAAGCTGAGTCTCAGAACGGTAGTGACTTGTTCCAGCTCACTAGAATTCATGAATTCAGCTTTTCTGCTCCAAAGCCCCTGTCCTTTTCATACTTCAAGGCAAATTAATTATAAAATCACTCTAAGTCAAGCACAAATCCATGTGCTATAGTAAGATATCATGTAATGCTTTCAAAGTCAAAGGATCCCTCTTTTGTTATACATCATTACTTTAAGATACTGCTTAGTGTAACTGTGGAATCATTGGAGTCATATTTGCCCTTTTCTTTCGAGCTAAATTATCCAAATGCGTTGATAATTCCTGACTTATAAAATGTAGAAATACTGGGTTTGAATTATATGAGTGATAGTATAGAATATAATTTATTTTATGGCATAGACCTAGATATGATAAAGATTATCATATGGATAAAGGATTTTTAATTAAGCTTAAAAGGATTATGTTCATAGCAAAACTATAAAAAGTATTACAAGTCCTGTTCCTTGTTTACATTAGTTCACATGGTGGATGATCACAGATGGTCAAGATAATCACAACAGAATTCTAATTAAATTCCTTTATAACAGCATAACTCCTCACTAACTCACCCCTGAACTTTAATTTAGATTAGTATATAATGCAATTGGCGGTTGGGATGGCTCGCACCTGTGATCCCAGCAATTGGGGAGGCTGAGGCAGGAGGATTGCTTGAGCTACAGTCACACCAGTACTGTGTGCCAGCCTGGGCAACAGAGCCAGATCCCATCTCTTAAAAAAAAAAAAAAAAAGAAAAGGCATTTGACAGCCAAATCCATGTGAGTGGGCCAAACTTCCTGTTTTACTGGGGGTGGATGAAATGGTCAAGAAGTGACTGCCTTGTGATCATTATTGTGTGGTATACACTTTGGTTATAATGATTGGTCTGTTTCTTGAGTGTCTAATACGTGAAACGTTTCTTTCCTTTTCTTTTTTCACATATATTTTTATTCTCCTGAATGACTTTTTGTAAAAGCCTGCAGTTTTTGTTGTTGTTATCTTTCAATTCTTATGAATATTTAAAATTTTCTATTTGTCCAAAGCCTGTAAATAGTTAACTTTTAACAATCTTAGTTCTAGGCACAGACAGGGTGGAGCAGATGACCAAAACTTACAATGACATCGACATGGTTACACATCTCCTGGCAGAGGTAGGACTGTATCTTTTCTTTCTACAGTACAAAAAGCTAAAACTTGAGGATCATTTGGAATGTATCAAATTTGCATGTCAAATGAAAAATGATGATATCTGTGCTCTGGATTATTTTGTATAAGATTGTTACTACTGGAACAACAGGCATTCCTAAGCAGAATGGTTCCTGAAGTTTACTGTTGTGAAGTCATAGAGAATGGATGGATGGATGGATGGATAGATGGATGGATGGATAGATTTAAATGGTGCTGCCTGGCCTTCTTGTCCAAGAAAAACATTAATTAATTTTAAAAAAAGATCTCTTTTTAAATAATCCCTGCTGTTACTCATCTTAGAGCAGAGCTACCCATTCACAAAGCAACTCGTTGCAAATCAACACTTGCAGTTTGCAAAGAGTATTGTGCCCTTTTTATTTTAGTTTGGCCTACTATTTGAACTATATATACAGTGTATCTCTTCCAATCGGCAGTCAATAGAGATCTCCCGTCGTACCTCAGTTTCAGATGATGTTATGGAAGACTGTCTTTCTCTAACATACCTTCTCCCCTCAGCTCTCCAAAATGATTTCTGTGTATGCCACTTAGCCTATATTTAAAATGAAATAAGTGAGCCTTAAAAATTTGGAGATAATCCATTCATTTCATGTGCTATGGAGAGAAAGAATGAAGCTTAATGTTATTTATATAGTGATTAATGTAAGTGGAACCCAAAGAATGAAGCTTAATGTTATTTATATAGTGATTAATGTAAGTGGAACCCATTAATGTAAGTGGAGAAAGAATGAAGCTTAATGTTATTTATATAGTGATTAATGTAAGTGGAACCCATACTCATATGTAAGGCAGTTAGATGTATATTGGTGGTTTTCCATCCTACATGATACAGTCCTCACTACCACCACACAGATGGTATTCCTGTGCCCTTGCTAAATGTCACTGTCTGCCCAGAAAGAATAACTCTGGGTGGAAGTCCGTTGCTTAGCTTTCCCACAGGCCTCCCTGCATCATTACCACCAACCTCTTTAGACTTCTTTCTTTATACTCTAGGCAGAACCCATTAGCCTCAAATTTTTTAGTCTTTATTCCCTATTTTAGTTCATAGCATCATTCTTGTACCACTTGGCAACAGGACTCTTAGATGCACTTTCCTCTAAGCCACTGGCTCTGAATGCATATAAGCTTTGCCCTAAATGGAAGTGTTTACAACATACCTGCCTGATCTCCCTATCTTAAATACCCGATCCTATATCGTTACCATGCTGGATACACAAATGCATTTCAGCAAATATTTGTTGGGCTTTTACTGTACAGGCTCCATCCTCATTTTCAGAGACTGAATTTTCTAATTCCCCAAAATTGTAACTTTAAAAGGTTGGGTTGCTGGGTCCTAATTTACTAAATCATCAATGAATCTTATGTGATATCAAGAAAAGAGGTGTCCTCTTGCATTTAGAACTATAGTGGTCATCCATTTGACCAACGTTTATTAAACACTACCTGTGTGCCAAGTTCTCTGTTTATTTGTGGTGTCTGGGCATTCAAAGGAATCTTGATGTTTTCTAGGACATTGCTAGCAAAATTGACTGCAGAATTTTTAAACCACCATTTAATTTTGTTTGCACTCAAAGAAAAGATGTATCTTGGTATTTTAACAGAGAGATCGTGATCTGGAACTCGCTGCTCGAATTGGACAGGCTCTCTTAAAACGAAACCATATCTTATCTGAGCAGAATGAAGCCCTGGAGGAGCAGTTGGGACAAGCCTTTGATCAAGTAAGCATTTGGTCAAATATTTACAGCATGAAATAATTAGGTCTTGTGCAATGGAGAAATTATTTTCCTGGTGGCCCCTGAAATGATGGCAATAGGTAAATGAATAACACCACAGTACCTGTTGACTTTATTGGCAACTATTGAACTAGTCAGTAGAGAAACGAAATGTTAGTTGTGTAGAGGGGCACTCGTGACCACCTTTGTCAGTCTAAAGCCTGTATTCTGTATCTCTAGTACCTGTGGCACCCTGCTTAGACTCTAAGACTATCCTCACCCTTTTGTGTAGACTTCGTGTGTGATCTTATCTTAAATTTATTTTTAAAAAATAGATACCCCAATATATAGCTATATTTACTCAAACACCAAAACAAAGGAAGAAAGGAAAAAATTTTTGAAAACATATTTATTCTATAGCAATAAACCTATAGTGAGAACTGATTTATTATTAACTTGAATGGTTAAATTTCAAATTTTTTATAACATGTTTTTATCTGGTGTCTTTTATATTTTATAAATGCATTATGGATAATAACATTTTTTGCCTTTAGGTTGAAACTGCTTACTCCCTATAACTAAAATCAGTTCTCCTAGGAAGACATGCACAGTGATACACAGCTTAAAAATATAAACCCTTTGGATAAGAATTTGACATAGGAGTCTATTCTGATACTTTGAAGCTTCTTCAGTTTTGTTTTGTTTTTGACTATGAATGTATCATTATTTTAGATGAAATTTTCCTCTTACATTTCTATTATATAGGATATGAAAATTGATTTTTATTCTCACCTACTACAGAAAAAGCTGTATTTATTGAGTTAATACCCTACAACTGTAGCTTAGAAAGTATTTGGGGTTTGTTATTCTTTTTTTGGTACTTGTTGCTTTAGTCAGTAAAATCCAGCAGCTGATTTTGTGATTTTGTTTTATGATGAAAAGAAGTTGTTCCATGAATTAGAAGCTGTAGTGCATGTAAATAATACAAGGTAAAGAACATGTAAATCAAGGCTTTTGTATCTGCAGGTTAATCAGCTGCAGCATGAGCTATCCAAGAAAGATGAGTTACTTCGAATTGTCTCCATTGCTTCTGAAGAAAGTGAAACTGATTCCAGCTGTTCTACACCTCTTCGGTTCAATGAATCCTTTAGCTTATCTCAAGGTTTATTGCAATTGGACATGCTGCAAGAAAAGCTCAAGGAACTGGAAGAAGAGAATATGGCTCTTCGATCAAAGGTACATGCAACCTAATTCTCATTTGCCTTTACTTTAAAGGCTATAAAGTTCAGGTCCAGGTAGTATTGAGGTGAAACATGGCATAACTGTGGATTTGCTTTTGGCATTCCATTTAGGGGCTAGCAGACAAGGAACTATGTTTGCCTTCCATTGTTACTTAGATCCCACTGAAAAGTGGATAAATAGCAGGTTGACAGAAAAAATAGTGAAAGGGAAAGCATAAAATATATATCTTGTGGAATTTATGCAAGTAACTAATTACAACTACGATAAGAGCTTTGTTGGAAAATTACAAAGGCTTATATGGTGGGGGAATCTAGGAAGTCCTGCTTAACCAAATGCCATTTTAGCTGAGGCCAGGGAGTAGCCAGTCAGAGATGTAGGTGACAGGAGGCACGAATAGGAATGTAAAAGGCCCTGAGAGGAATGAGGGCAAGATGTTTGTTTTGTCCTTTTCCATACCTTTGTTACGTACTAGATAAATCTTGACAGGTTGCTGGGTTTTTTTGTTAAGTGATGGACTTTAGTCTTCAAATCTACAAATTAAAGGTTTTTGTAGTTATTTCTATGAGGTCATTAGAAGTTATCAACATACTGATTTTTATATTGAAGGCTTGTCACATAAAGACAGAAACTATTACCTATGAAGAGAAGGAACAACAGCTTGTCAATGACTGCGTTAAAGAACTTCGTGAGTATTAACATATTCTGTTTCATAGCCTTTGGACAATTCTTTGGTACAGTATCTCCACCTCGGAAATTAGGTCAGTGGTTTCAGTAGAAGCATCTCAAGAAACAATTTTAAATTGTTACTGAAAATCTTAGAATATCACATTGAACCCACAACCCTAAATAAAATACCATAAGTATTTTTAAGAAATATGTTTGTTTCAAATTGCCATCATCATTAAATAAAGACATATATTTTTATAAATAAGGTATAGCATGTTATATAGTGAAAGGAACTAAAGCTCTCATTTTGTTAATGAAGAAATATTCCTATAGAGGATACGATTTGCCAAAGTCAGAAAACTGATAAGTGGCAGAGCCGGGGCTTAAATGATGGCATAGAACCAAACTTTCAACAAGTATTTCTTAAGTGCCAATTATATTTCTTTAAAGGAATATATTTTGGTGTGAGATGATGTTAACTAAAATAAATGTTTAAAATAAATCAGTTGGAAAGATTGGCTTCACTAGAGAAAAATATTTAATTTTTGTATAAACACGGTAGTTGCCTTTATCCGTGGTTATGCTTTCTGCAGTTTCAATTACCCATGGTCAGCCACAGTCCAAAAATATTAAACCGAAAATTCCAGAAATAAACAATATGTTTTAAATTGCATGACTTTCTGAGTAGCATGATGAAATTTCATGCCATTCTGCTCCATCACACCTAGGATGTGCATCATCCCTTTGTCCAGCCTATCCACACTATAAACGCTACCCACCCCTTAGTCACTTAGCAGCTGTCTTGATTACCAGATCGACTGTCCAAGTATCACAATGCTTATGTTCAGTAACCCTTATTTTATTTAGTAATGGCCCCAAAGCATAAGAATTGTGGTGTTGGCCTGTTGTTATAATTGTTTTGTTATTAGTTATTGTTAATCTCTTACTGTGCCTAATTTATAAATTAAACTTTATCATAGGTACATATGTATAGGAAAAAACTATTATAGTATATACAGCATATGGTTCAGTACTATCCACAGTTTCAGGCATCCACTGGGGGTCCTGGAACATATCCCGCTCAAGTAAGAAGGGACTATTGTATGTAGCCTTTTATGTTGAAAGAATGATACGATAATATCACAGCCATTCATTCGGGTTGTGGGCCTCAAAATGTGATACCTTAGAATAGCAGAATACAGTACCAGAAGAAACATAAATTGAATGTTCTTTTCCACCAGCACTACCCATACCCACCTTTTACACTTTAAAAGACAAAGGAGAAATGACTTGCCCAGGAGCTCAGATCTAGGTCTCCTGCCTCCATATTGCCATCTTTTGGAATAATAGAGGCTTTCTGTCAATTTTAAAATAGTTTTATATGACACTGAGAAATAATTTTTCTGCTTGTGTTTGATGTCAAATTTTTTATATGCAATAAAGGTTTATTTCTCCCCACTGGAATTCTAAAGGTTCTGTTTCATGTGCATGCAAGAATGCTAGCTAGGCTGGAAGAATTGTTCTGGAGGCCCTACTGAGTTTGCTGTTATCCCAGAAAGTCTCTGTCCTACAGAAGCATCTCCGTAGCTTTATCACATTCTATTACAGATTGCAGATTGTGACCATTCAATTCTGGAAATGTTCCCCTGTTAGATTTGGGTTTTGTGTGTGTGTGTGTGTGTGTGTGTGTGTGTGTGTGTGTGTGTGTGTGTGTGTGTGTGGTTTTGGTTTTGGGTTTTTTGTTTGTTTGTTTTTTGATACAGGGTCTCACTCTGTTGCCCAGGCTAGAGTGCAGTGGCATCATTTTAGTTCACTGCAACCTTGAACTCCTGGGCTCAAGTTATCCACCTGCTTCATTATCTCAAGTAACTGAGACTATGGGCATATACCACCATGCCTGGCTAATTTTTCTATCTTTTGTACAGAAGGGGTCTCACTGTGTTGCTCAGGTTTAGATTTGTTAAGATTAATTTTCATTGCTTATGGGATTTTATTTATATCCCTGAGGAGTTCTCAAAAACATAAATGAGATTACCATTAGCACTGGCAGAGATACATAATTCACCTAGCTCTCCTTTTAGCCTCCTTGTCCTTCATAAAGAAAAAGATTGGAGCAAATATCTTTTTCATAAAGAAAGAGATTATAGCAAAGTCTTTAGCCTGCTGGCCTTTATGAGTCATCTCTCTTTTTAACTTCATTGTCTCCTGTTCAATTCCCAGCATTAGTCTATTTCAGAATTACCTTTATTTTTCTCTACCTTTGGTTTCTCTGGGTTTTTTTTTTTTTTTTTTTTTTTTTTTTTTTGAGACAGAGTCTCACTTTGTTGCCTGGACTAGAGTGCCGTGGCGTCAGCCTAGCTCACAGCAACCTCAAACTCCTGGGCTCAAGCGATCCTTCTGCCTCAGCCTCCCAAGTAGCT
>CAUYRT010079369.1:0-15820 GCA_963574885.1 Lepilemur ruficaudatus | reverse complement strand
TATACGAGGTCTAGAAATGGAGAGCCCAAGCATAAGTACATCTGTCAGTCATTCAGCCAACAAGATCCACAGATATGTATTCAGACATTTACTGAGGCCCTCTTACAAGCCATGGCCTACACTAAGCGTGATTTCAATGTGTCTAGGGGAGATAAAAAGCTGTATCATCTAGAAGAAACATATTCTTTAAGAGAACAAGGTTAATTTTAAGGCCTAGAAGAAGTAAATTCCTTTCAAAACTATCCTCTTTCTTTCTTCATCAAATGGGCTTCTGAATACTAACTAATTTATTTTCCCAGGGACCTCAAAGCCAGGAAGCAGATATCCTCTAAGTGTGTTACTATGAATCGTTTTCCAGATTCTAGGCTTCCATGAAGAATGAAGTTTCTAAACTTGCAAAAGTAAAGGCCAGATCCAACACTGTTTGATCCCACTAAGAAGCAGAAAACCTGTGAGACCTACCCTGCGCAGAAATACACACCCTCCCCCCATATATTTTTTGAGCACATCCTGTGCGCCAGGCATCAGGCTAGGCACAGGGAATACATCAGTGAATCAGATAGGATGCCCCTGCTGCCCTGGTGCTTACTCTACGGTGAGCACGAGAGACAGTCCCCAAAGAAGTACATAAATAGTCAGGCAATGGCAATTTGTGATAAGTACCCTGTAGGAGAAGTTTAGGGATCTATGAGATCACTTAACAGGGAACACTGGCCTAGTCTGGGGAGTTTGGGAAGGTTTTGATGAGTAAGAGCACATTTGAGCTATGATCTTAAGGATGAGTGGTAGTTGACTACCTTAAGTGGGGAGGAAGGAACAGGTCAGGCAGAGGGAACGCAGATAAAGACGCTCTGGTGGGAGAGAGCAAGGCCTGGGACCAAGCTTCCAAGGCGTTGGGAGAAACATGTGCGATACTACCTGTAATATGCAACAAATATTAGCTGGTGGAACAAATAATAATGTTAATAAAAACTAACATTTATTTAGCCCTTATTGTGTTCTAAGAACTTTTCAAATGTATCAGTCAGCTTAATTAACACCAGCAAAGTACCCCAAAATCTCTGTGGCTTTAATGCAACAGTGACTCACTTCCCCGTCACCTCACAGTGAATGTGGGTTGGGCAGCTTTCCTGGGCAGTCTCCTGCTAGCTGTGACTCAGGGATCCAGGCTCCTATCTTGTAGCTCCATAACCACCCAGAGCCGCCTTCAAGTCCTGTCCCTAGATCTTTTTTACATGAGTGCCCAAGTAGTAAAGGAAGAAAGTGTGGGCTGAGTACTGTGGCTCACACCTATAACCCCAGCACTTTGGGAGGCTGAGGGAGGAGGATCAGTTGAGGACAGGAGTTCAAGACCAGCCTGGGCAACATAGCAAGACCCCCCCAAAATTAAAAAATTAGCTGGGCATGTTGGTGCACACCTGTAGTCCTAGTGACTTGGGAGCCTGAGGCAGGAGAGTTGCTTGAGCCCAGGAGTTTGAGGCTGCAGGGAGATATCATGATGCCACCGCACCCCAGCCTGGGTGACAGAACAAGACCCTGTCTAAGAAAAAGGAAGTGTGAAAGTTATTAATGTGGGACTTTTGGGGCCAAGCTTGTGAGTGGCATACATCACAGCTGCCCTCATTCAACTGGCCAGAATCCTGTCACCTGGTTCCCAACCTGACTGCCAAAGAAGCCAGGAAATGTCGTCGTCCTGTGTGCAGTGCTTATATGACAAGGCACGATCCTGGATGAAACACTAACAGAATTAGACAGAAACGGTTACCAGATTTGGGAGCTTACCCACAAAGGGCCAGCTTCCTGGCCATGAAACTCACACATAGAAGGTATTCTGTTGAAGATTATTAAGCCCAGGCAGTGATTGCCGATTGCTTGGGAGTGGAGAGGAGCCTGGGGAAAGATTGCAAAGCTCTGAGGGTGCTTGTGTAATTTGAATAGGCATATTCTAAGACAAACACTGTTCTAATGTTTATAGTCATGCTGTTCCACTTATTTTGAAGTTTTGAATAAAATCAGGGTGGAATGTGAAAGTAGATATTTATGTCGTTCAAAAGAGATTCAAAGAAGAAACTGCAGAGCAGGAAGGGATAGGAAGTTATTTATAAGGGACTGAATTTATGTGGAGAATAAATAATAATAAAACAGGCAGAATTCCTTACCTTCCTCCTTCCCCCAACCTGACCACATTTCACATTGTCTAAACTTGATGGGAATTCCCTCTCTAATCTTTGGCCTTTGGAGGAGACAAAATTATGGAAAGAGAAAATCAGAAATGAAAAATTGGAGGGAAAAACAGAAGGAGGCTCTTTTTTTTTCTTTTTTCTTTTTCTTTTTTTTTTGAGACAGGGTCTCACTCTGTCACCTGGGCTAGAGTGCCGTGGCGTCAGCTTAGCTCACAGTAACCTCACACTCCTGGGCTCAAGAGATCCTCCAGCCTCAGCCGCCCAAGTAGCTGGGACTACAGGCATGTGCCACCATGCCTGGCTAACTTTTTTTCCATATATTTTTAGTTGACCAATTAATTTCTTTCTATTTTTTAGTAGAGACGGGGTCTCGCTCTTGCTCAGGCTGGTTTCAAACTCCTGACCTTGAGCGGTCCGCCCACCTTGGCCTCCCAGAGTGCTAGGACTACAGGCATGAGCCACCGCGCCCCGCCAGGAGGCTCTTTTTTTTTATTATTGGTGAAAAAGAGGCTCTTAAATAAGAGAAATTTGCTTAGAGCGTAGAGGAGAAGAAGATGTCATCAAAAGCAAACCCCCAGGTTTATGTTAGGTGTTAGAAAGAGCTAATAGGAGGTTGAAGAGCCCAAATAAGCACCAACAGATTCCAGAACTGAGCTTAAAGGAAGGAAGAGGTGGCTTGGTGGTTTGAGGACACTCCTGAGCATGACATTGCTCTCAGTAAGACTTGGAGATTTGGAGTGGTGAGAACGAACAATGAATAACAAAAGGAGGTAAGGCTTAGTAACAGCTCCCACTCATACAACACTGCTACGTGAATTTTACCTGATTTTAATCAACACATTAATGGAACATGCGCCCCTGTCAGTCCCATCTGCCAAAGATCACACTGCCTGTCAGTGGCCAAGCTGGGATTTGAATAGTCCTTCTGGCCCCAGAGTCCAAGCTAGAGTTATAGGTGCCTGAGCTATATAAAGTTTTAATTAAATGTTAGTGTTTATGCAGTGGAAACACACACACCACAATTATTTCTCTTAGCCTGGACATTAAATACTGTCTCCTTTACCTTTGCTCTGGGCTCCCACTTGGAGAGAGAACCTTTGCATTCTGAAAGACAATCTGCTTGTTTCCACTTGGACAGCTTGGTGAGGAAGAGTGCTAACTCCTACTCACAGCCAAGGTGAGCAAAGTAAAAAGTTGGTTCCATTTTCTTCAAAGAGTGACTGTTCATTTATTTCCGGCAATAAACTGGCTTCCAGGGAAAGGACTGTTTAAAGGTCTGTGTCAATTACACGGTGATTATGAAATTCATGATATGACTAATCCAGTGGCTGGACCAATGATTATCTGACACGATCCAAGAATATATAGTGTAATAGGCTCTAGGCCTCCATTAGAGAAGTCAGTTTGATTCTGTGCTACTCTATTACTTCTCTCCTTCCCTTGGTCTCCTCTTTCTATAAAAGAGAGTAGACATTTATAAAATGGTTTCTGAATTAAAATCAGTGTCCTGAAAGCTGTGTGAACTATTTCTCATGGATGACTCAGGGCTTAGGAATTCCAGTGTGTTGCTTTATATAATTTGAAGTACCCATAAAGGCCTTTGACTTTGAAGACCTTCTTTGGGTGATATCCATATCTTTTCCTGTAATTAGAGTCTATGATTAGACTACAGGCCATCATGACAAGCTCATAGATTTCCAATGCACTCTTTATTTTTAGAGATTTTGTAATTTATTTTCTCTTAGGAATAGTGTACTTTGTAAATGGTAAAACCAAAATCCATTTGTAATAACAAGCCCCTACAAACATCCCAGTTTCAAAAATTGGGATGCAAAAAACTATTGCCCAAACTCTGAAGTCCCTGATGTTGTTTGGGAGAGCAGTCTGACAATCTCTGAAGGCTTGTCATCTCCCAGCTGCTTTTTGAGAAAAAGGCCCATGGTTCCTCTGCACGGTTTGTGTCCTGTGGCCCAGCTTTCCTAGCCAAAGCTGATCGGACCGAGCATTGGTGATTGATTCACAAGCGGCCATCTATAGGCTGGATGGCAGGCAATGAGATGTCCTCGTACAAGCTTGGCAGAAAAGGGTCACCCCTCTCCAGGATGGTCTCCAGCTGACCGAGTTTGCTAAAATAGAGGAGGAAGCAAAGGCTGAGTCACGTAAAGGTAGAAGCTTAGAGCTTGAGCAAAAGGCACCTGCTGGCTGCTGAGAGGACCGCAAGGTAACCAGATATCTGTATCTTGAAAGGGTGGAAATTCACTGGGTGTTCATGGCGGATGGAGAAAGAATTCTCACACAGAGTTTAGGATGGAAAGAGGTACAAAGTTTGTTTATCTTCCCAAGAAACAAAGAGAGAGAGAGAAGGAGGGAATGAGTGGCCACGGCACACAAATGAAGGAGCAGAAATGCTGCGCAGCTGAGGAAAAGCTGTTTGGAGTTTTAAAGGGTAAAACTGTTTTTTTTTTTTTTCTCTCTCTGCTGTAGCAGGCTGATAACAGAAGCAGCAGTGAAGTTGTTGCCGGTGTTCTTTATTTTCCCTCTTTTCTCTGTGATGCCGGCTTGTCAGAGTCCTTGGAATCTGGTTTTTGGCCGGAACTGAGACAGGGAGTTGGAGTGGGGAGTTTGCAACCCTACTGTCCGGTTAGGGCTCCTCAAGGCTGAGAAAATGAAACTCTTAGAGATAAGGAGTTAGGCCAAAGTGTTTTGATTAAAACAAAGGGGGTAGTTGTGTTGTGAGTTTTCTCTTCAAAGGGGCAATTATGTGCTATAAGATTATTTCTCTTACTTTCTGTTAGATAGTTTCTTTTTCTCTGTTAGGTAGGTCATTAGGAAAGCTGCCTTTCATATCTCCAGTGCCTGTTGGTTTTCTTGATTTCCTACTCACACTTACTTCTCTACATAACCTTTTTTTTTTAATTTTAATTTTTATTTAATTTTATTTTTTTGAGATAGAGTCTCACTCTGTTGCCTGGGCTAGAGTGCTGTGGCATCAGTCTAGCTCACAGCAACCTCAAACTCCTGGGCTCAGGTGATCCTTCTGCCTCAGCCTCCCGAGTAGCTGGGACTACAGGCATGTACCACCATGCCTGGCTAATTTTTTCTATATATTTTTAGTTGGCCAATTAATTTCTTTCTATTTTTAGTAGAGACGGGGGTCTCAGTCTTGCTCAGGCTGGTTTCGAACTCCTGACCTTTAGCGATCCTTCCTCCTCGGCCTCTCAGAATGCTAGGATTACAGGCGTGAGCCACCGTGCCCGGCCTCTACATAACCGTATAGCAAGTCCCCAATGATTGAGGAAACTAGAACTCAGTTTCTTGTGGTAGGCTGAACAAGCCCTAATCCCTAGAAACTGTGCGTGTCACTTTACGTGGCAAAAGGGACTTTGGAGATGTAATTAAATTAAGGATCTTGAGAGACTATCCTGGATTATTCTGGTGAGCCCAGTATAATAACAAGGGTCCTTATGAGAGGAGGCAGAAGGATCAGAGTCGGCAGTAGGAGATGTGACGCTGGACACAAGAGGCTGCAGTGAGGTGAGGCAGCAGCCATGAGGCGCGGAATGCAGGCAGCCTCGAGAAGCTGAAAAAGGCAAGAAAACGCTTTCTCCCCTAGAGCCTCCAGAAGGATCCGATCCTGCAGACTCGGCTAAATCCCAGTGAAACTGATTTTGGACTTCTGACCTCTGCAACTATCAGATAATAACTTTGTGTTATTTAAAGCCACTAAGTTATTGGCAATTTGTTACAGCAGCAATAGGAAACTAATACACCACCTAACTAAGCCAGCGGTCCAGACTTTTTGTGCTCTTATCTTAAGGAAGACAGGAAATAAGTAGCTTAAGCACTTGAAAGTCCTGCCTATTAGCTTAGCATTATGGGAAATTCTCTGATCTGCTTTGAAGGGGTCATTACATTTTGCCAGGAGGATATAAGGGGAAAAAGGGGGAAACTCGGTATTAGATAAAAATGACAAGAGAGTTGCCGGTGGGGCCACAGTCACTCAGAGAACACATCACAAGAGCAGTCTTCATAGGGAGAAAGAATTTGACATTATGTTTAAAAAACTCACGACAACAAAAACAGATAAAAACACTGGTAAAACAGAAACCACACTTCACGCAGGTCTGTACCCATCACACAGCCATTTTTCATCAATTCAAAATCTGTCTGGAGACAGCGCTCAGTGCTCATGTTAATCACGTCTTTCAAGGCATTTTTTCATTGTAGTTGAGCACGCCCCTGGGTGCCATCCTCGAAGTGAGTACATTGATGACGGTATGCAATTTACTGAGCCAAGCACTTACACACACAAACTGGCTTTGCGGAGCACCTTTCAACTCTCCCATTATGATTTCTAGAGAACATTCTAACAGGTAGGCTTGCCTGTCATCCTCCATAAAGATCCAAGAGAGGTTTCTCTTCTGTAAGGCTTCAGGTTTAATCAGTTTATTCTGCTATTTCCTCACAAAAAGCTTTGTGCTGCCAAAGAAAATTAAGCCTTAAAAAACAAGAACCAAGGCTGGGCGCAGTGGCTCATGCCTGTAATCCTAGCACTCTGGGAGGCCGAGGTGGGCGGATCGCTCAAGGTTAGGAGTTCGAAACCAGCCTGAGCAAGAGCGAGATCCCGTCTCTACTATCAATAGAAAGAAATTACTTGGCCAACTAAAAATATATAGAAAAAATTAGCCGGCACGGTGGCGCATGCCTGTAGTCCCAGCTACTTGGGAAGCTGAGGCAGAAGGATCGCTTGAGCCCAGGAGTTTGAGGTTGCTGTGAGCTAGGCTGATGCCACAGCACTCTAGCCTGGGCAACAGAGTGAGACTCTGTCTCAAAAAAAAAAAAAAGAAAACAAGAACCAGATTTCCACTCATGTGGTGTCTTTTATATAAATGCATTTTGAAGGCAAGAATAAGTTTTTAGCACATACTTTCTTTATCTCTTAGTAGCCTGAATACGCTTAATACAGAGATCTTTATTACTGTAGTAACAAGGATTATTCTGATAATTGCTATATTGATTGTTTTGATAATTATTGTGTTCTTAGTTGCAGACAACAGAATTCACTCTAGCTAGTTTCAACAGAAAGGGATTACAGCAGGGTATTAGGTAGCTTACAGGATTTCTAGCCGTGCCAGGAAAATAAACTAGAGTACTGCACAGCCAGACACAACCCTGGGAGAAATGCCCAGCCATAAACAGAACTGTTCTCATGGGAACCCCACTGCTGTTGCTCACCGGGCAATACCTACAGCACCAGGGCTGGACATTGGAACTACTACCAAGACTCTTTCACCATCATGTTTGCAAAAAAATTGATCCACCTACATGGGGCTGCTACTTCACTTGACTCACTCTCACCTTCCTGGAGCACATGTGCACCTGCTTGGCAGAACCCTAGCTACAAAAGAGTCCAGGCACCGTAGGTTTTAGAAAGGTTTAGACTGGGTGTTGCGTGGACTCATCTGTGAAATCTGCCACAGTGACCATATTCATTTCAGGTAGTCTGTGTGACAGAATGGTGGTAATCATGAAAGTCATAATGAGAATAACAGCTAGCAATTTTGATTGATTTCTATGTGCCTCTATTCTACGTTTAATATCTTACGAGCATTATCTCATTTAATCCTCAAAGCAACCCTATGAGATAGGTACTATTTGTATCCTTGGATTGTAAGGGAATACAGGCCAGGTGTGATGGCAGAAGCCTATAGTCCTAGCTTCCTGGGAGGCTGAGGCAGGAGGATCGCTTGAGCCCAGGAGTTTGAGGTTGCTGTGAACTAGGCTGATGCCACAGCACTCTAGCCCAGACAACAGAGTGAGACAGAGTGATCTGTCTAAAACAAAACAAAACAACACAAAACAAACAAACAAACAAAAAATTCACATACATTGAAGCACCAGAGAGGTTGATTAACTTGTTCCACATCTCATAGTAAGTACAGCATAAGGATTCAAACACAGGTCTGTCTCAAATGCAAGTCTATGCGTCCAGCTAGTATACTGATAATACTTTATTAATTATTATTTTTTAGTCCATCTGCAAGGGCCAGCTTGACTACCTAATCTGTCCCAAGTTTCTGGAAGACTTTTGCTAACACTGGGACTCTCATACCTGTGTAACTGGAAAAAGAAATGAAATGTTCTGAATGTGGAATGCAACGGAGAGGGTACGTCTGACCAGAGCTGGGTTATATTACCTTTGCATCAGATCTAAGATGACCAGCCAATGCTAGGAGATGTACCAAATGGAAAAAGTCAGCTGCAAAAATTTATCTTTGAAGAAAATGGAAAAAGCATTAAATGTTTATATCTAGTATGACCTTTATAAGTTGCTTTATCTGGAGGGAGAAGAGGGAATACTTGAAGAGACTAACCTTAACTCTAGGCAAAACTTAAATGATTTTCTTCTGTCTCTTCATTTCTAAAGCCAGAGCCAGCCGGACAAGCCAAGGCGTGTAGTGTTGCACAACCTTCCTGCTGCATTTCAGCCTCCAGGCTGAGGAGCGAGTGCAATTAACATTCCAAGGTGTGAATTATTTCCCCACCGAATGAGCCCTGCAGCTTCTTGTTGTGATGACAGAGACTAGACTAATCACAGCTTTCTTACTGGAAAGTGTGCACATTACACATATGCAGAAAAGTTCTTAAAAGTTGTAAGTTCAAACATTCCATTGCATGGAACCCACTGAATTATAGAATGGGAGACACTTGCAAAGGATCATCTGATTCAGCGTCTTCCCACCTCTTGTTTCTAATTTAAAAAACAAAACAAACCCAGAAACCAACTCCAATGTAGTCATGCTTTAATTTCATTCTCAACTTGTGTCATCCCGTTGAACGGAGGCCCACAGGAAACAGGGTTTAGCAAATCCCTGAATCTCCTGGTATTTGATATAAACACAGTGCCTGACCTGGACTGGTTTCCTTAGAGCTGAGGTATGTCCTTTATTGCACACGCAGCAGTATGTTCCAAAATGTAGAAATCATTGGGAGTGCATAAATAAGCTTTAAATAGTATAGGAATAAGTTTTTTTTTTATTTTAATACTTACTTGTTAATGTAAATGAGTATTAAGACATAGAATAGGTCAAATGTGAGATTCATGGATATTATTGCTTATAGCCAGGTTAAGATTTAAAAAAAAAAGAGGGGAGAATCACTGCAAGGAATTATATCAACCAAGTAATTAAGGAAATAAAATGGTACTCTAGTTAACAAAAGCAGAAACTGTGCAGGTGGTCCTCAAGGGATGAAAGTGAGGGAAGCCATCAAAGAGAATAGAGCCTGGATTCAGGTGCTGTCATTGTCAAGCTGGAAAGATCTTGAACAAGTCACCTCCCCATGACAAACTTCAGACTATAAAATAAGAGGGTGTACTAGAGGGAATGTTGGAAAGTGAGGCATGTTCTGACTTGTCCCAGGAGCCCAGGGCTCCCCAGTGTGTCTCAGGCACCGGCTCAGGAAGAAGGGTGATGCCAGCTGTCCAGGTTCCTGCCACCCCCTGCAGCCTCAGCCAGAGGCAGCTGTCACTGGTTTTACAAATCCGGCTTCTAACAGAAGTTAGTTGGAAAAAAGGGTTTCACTTGATTTATTTTTAAAAGTCTGAAAATCTTCATCTCAGCCTAAAAATATTTATATATTATGCTTTCATGAACCATAACTAACCAAAAAGCTAATGACATTGAAATAAGGTCAGCCAGAGTGAGGCTTGCTTCAGGAATTCTGTCCAAGGGGAGGGTGTGGCCAAATAACAGAGAACGTGTTTGAGTGTACGCTCTGCCAGGTGCTGAGCTATATATCCCAATGAATCTTGAAAAAATAAAAAATAAAAATAAAACCACCACTATGAGGTAGGTTTTATAAGCAATTCCATTTCACAGATGAGGACACTGAAGCTCAGAGAAGGGAAGTCACTTGGCTGAGGTCACCCAGTCCGTACACGGTCAGGATACAGACGCAGGCAGTCTGACTCGAAACCTTTAACTTGCATTGCTGTATTGCATCCCAGGAGGGCAGAGCAAGGAACCTGGTACGTCGGGATTGGAGATCTCCAGCAATACAGCTAGTTCCTCTTATCTCGATGGCACATACAGCTATTCTGCACCTTTCAGGCTACCCAGCATCCATGACTCACTTTTCTAAGACTTTCCATTCATCTAGTTGTTTGGCAGTGGTGGTCCAAGCATTCTGCTTTGGCCAAGCCAGGGGTGATTTCTGTTTCATGGTAGAGTCTTTGCTGGGAGGGTTCATCTGAGTGGGGCTCACAGGCCCCTTGCACTGGAGTTCCTCATGTTCTGAACACATGCTAGGTTCTCAGACTGGGTTCCTGGGTGATATTCTTTGTTCTCCTGGACCGCAGGGCTGTGCCTACCCACTTTCTGATCCACGCTTACATCCTGCTATCACTTGGTTGGTTTCCTTTCTCCCAGACTTGTGATAACTAGAACACAATTTCTTCTCTCCCCCACATCCCACCTCCATTCTACTGCCTCGGAAAAAAGAAGCAGAGAACCCCCTTTGAGATTTCAACATTCTTTTTTCATTAGTAACCACGAAGGGGACATAAGAATCATCATTTTTATTTAGCAATCACTAATCAAATGCTTATCTTGTGACCAAACACCCTTCTAAATGTTTCATAATTAATAACACATTGATTCTTTATAACAGTCCTATGAGTTGTTATACTTTCATTATTCCTGTTTTACATGTGGGGAAACTGAGGCACAGAGAGGGTAAGTAACTTGGCAAGGTGTCCCTTGGCTAATAAGTAACGGATGTCATATTCAAAACCAGGATTGTCTAACTGCGGTGGCCAGTCCCTTACCCACCGTATGCTAAGGGTTCCCAACAGAAAGGGGTTAACAAAAGATAACAGCCAAGGAGAGAAGGTGCAAAGTTGGAAGGCTTCATTCTTTATGGCACTTCAGGACTCTCAAGGGCCTCTTATAACAGTTCCTCAGGTTTGCACTGCCACACTGTTGGTTCCCTCTTCACTGTAGTGCCCTCTGCGTACCCTGCATGGCAGGGACACCTGTTTAGGCTGTCATCGTAAGAGAGAATAGTGGTTGATACAGGTGCTCTGCCCAAATCCTCCCAGATCTTTTTATCATTCTGGTCATTTCTCCCCAGATTCAAGTGTGCTTTTGTTTACAATGGCCTGTACTTGTGACTTTTCTTTGGGGACGTGCCCTGGGACTCCTGGAGCCACTTTATCCTCAAGGACAGAGTTCTGAAAGTGCGTAGTAGTTTTCATCTTCCTGGCGTAGCCCTCAGTGGATGACCAAGAGCAAGAGGTCCCTTGCCTTAGGTTGAGACAGACTCAGGTATGATTTCTTATACATTCAGAGTACCCCTGCAGGATCAGGCTGAATAGCAGTCTGGCTCGGCTTCTCTTGCCTGTTTCTCCCACTCCTTCACTGATTTCTCTTGGGAACCCTCCCTTAATAAATTAGTTGGGCAGGGTGTGGTAGTTCACACTTATAATCCCAGCATTTTGGGAGGCTGAGGTGGGAGGATCTCTTGAGGCCAGAAGATCAAGACCGGCCTAGGCAACACAGCAAGACCCTTGTCTCTACAAAAACATTTTTAAAAATTAGCTGGGCGTCAGCCGGGCGTGGTGGGCTCATGCCTGTAATCCTAGAACTCTGAGAGGCTGAGGCAGGAGGATCACTTGAGCCCAGGAGTTTGAGGTTGCTGTGAGCTAGGCTGACGCCACGGCACTCTAGCCCAGATAACAGAGTGAGACTCTGTCTCGGAAAAAAAAAATTAGCTGGGTGTGATGGTGTGTGCCTGTAGTCCCAACTACTTGAGAGACTGAGGCAGAAGGATCGCTTTAGTCTGGGAGTTTGAAGTTGCGGTGAGCAGTGAGCTGTGATCATACTGCTGCAATCCAGCCTGCGTGGCAGAGTGAGACCCTATCTCACAAAAATAAATGAATAAAGAATAAATAACTTGCACACAAGTCTTCATCTCAGGCTTCGGTTCTGGGAAACCCAACCTAGAAAAAGATTAAAAAAAAAAAAAATAGAATCACGCATTAAAGCTCAAAAGAAATAGTTACCACTGGTTTCAATGTAATATAGTAGAGCCAGGCCTGTTCTTTTTTAGCATCCTGAAGAATTTAACGCTCAGTTTATAATTTTATTTACATTTTCATTCATCTTTTTAAGAGTTAGTTATGCCTAATCTTTATGTTGCTCTTTCATTTGTTTGAAAGGTTTCTGAGTTTCTTCTCCTGTCTCTCACTCTCTCTCTCTCAGCTAATTGCTAAGGACTGCCTTAAACACAGATGAAGGAGTTGTGTTGCTCCAAATACCCCCATCACCTTTCAGGAAGCAGCACCTCAAGTTGTTCTTTGTCTCCCAACACACACACACACACTCATGCACACACATGTACATATGTACCCACATTTACACACTCATATGCATACACCAGTACACACATAATTAATGTTCATGCATGCACATACATGTATAGAAACATGCCCTCACACATACATGCACACAGGAATCATGTTCATGCATGCATATATGCATACACACATTCACACCATAGTTAGGATTCAGTCTTCTGCCTGCCTACATGCCTAAACTGTTCTCGGTGAAATTTCCCCATGCTTCTTTTTAATTTTGTGGCTTCCTGAAAGAGTATGAAGTACTCTGACGGCTGTCAACAGAGTGTCAGGTGTGGGACTGAACCAAATGACATACTTTTGAATATACTGAAAGAAACAGAAGGCACTGAGAGATAAAAAAGCAAATTATAAACTTTCTTTGGGCAGCTTTTAAACACAACCGGCCTGTTCAATCACCCTAAAAGTTTTTCTAAAGTCTAAGGGGCACATAAAGTTACCTTTAATTAAATGTTTATTATAGCTTCAATATTAGTGTCAGGTCAAATTTATAATACAGCAGATTCTGACGACAGCTATTAATATATTTATACTATTTTGTGTGTACATTTTTTTTTTTTTTTTGAGACAGCGTCTCACTCTGTTGCCCTGGCTAGAGTGTCGTGGCATCAGCCTAGCTCACAGCAACCTCAAACTCCTGGGCTCAGGCGATCCTCCTGCCTCAGCCCCTCAAGTAACTGGGACTACAGGCATGAGCCACCATGCCCGGCTAATTTTTTATATATATTTTTAGTTGTCAGCTAATTTCTTTCTATTTTTTTTTTAGTAGAGACGGGGTCTCGCTCTTGCTCAAGCTGGTCTCGAACTCCTGAGCTCAAACGATCCGCCCATCTCAGCCTCCCAGAGTGCTAGGATTACAGGTGTGAGCCACTGCCCCGGACCAATAATTTAATATGTTAATGATACAAAGTTTCATGCCCCATAGACTTAGAATGTTCATGTAAGTGAGACAGGCAAGTAAAGCGAGGGGGTAAAAGAAACATTGAGACTCATCTTCCTAGGAAACTCCCCTCTATTCAATTACGGAACCCCTACTCTGTGCCTTGTGCCGTGCTGGAGAATCATATGTCCTGAATTTTCTAAGCTACCACTGCTTTAAAATAGTCTCAATTTTTAGTTCTAAAACACAGCTACCATACCTATGAGAACTTTTCTTAGAAATACATGAGGATCATAAACATGCTTTTACCATTTTGGGATTCTATTCCATAGGGGTGAAATTTTGCTACCCAGGGACCAAAAATGATCCATTTACTTCAGAAATAGCTCCCTCAGCAGTTAGCAAAGTGTGTTATTAGCGTTTCATGACGAGGGGTTTTGTTCCATTCATGCTGTTAGGGTAATATTGTGACACTGGTTCTTTTTCTTCTGTTTTGCTGTTTGCTGTCGGTAGCCCTTCCTAGAGCCTTGGATAAGCTGGTGTGCACTGCAATTTCCTAAAAGGAGGATAGGGTCATACTTGCCAAACTTATTTCACCACAGTGGCCTTTCCTAAGGAGCATGTCTGGAACGGGAGTCGGTGGAACATACTCTAAGAACCGCTGGCCTAGTTTACCCTTGGACCTGCAGGTTTGCAATTATCTGGTCTATCTATTTTGTTACACAAACACTAGCATTTTCCATAGGTGTGACTTCCAACTATCAAGGCAATTAAAAAACAAATTTTTTTTTTTGGTAGAAGCCAGAAGAATCCCTGCCAGATGACTTAAGCATCCAAGAGAGAAATTTACATGCGGTGAGTGTTATGGAAGGAAATGAATCTTCTCGGGAGGTGCTAGTTCTCTCCTAGCCCAGGAGGAGCAGTAAATAATAACGAAGACCTTCTGATCTGTGGGGCACTGTGCTAAGCACCCTGCACCAGTTATCTGATTTACTTGTCACAGCATTGCCATGCAGTAGATATCATTATCTTCATTTTGAAATAAAAAAACCCTGAGGGTTACGGAAGTTGAATAACTCTCTTGAGGTGCCCAACGTCATCTGGTAGGTCTGGATTCAAATCCAAACCTATAACACCAAATCCCATGGCCTTAAACAATAAAAGGAGGAAAAGCAAGAAGGAGGGGGAAACATGTACAAGCGGACATCTGGACATCTCTCTACCCTTGTGTGGCTCTAGCTCCTGGGACTTAAAGTCAGGCCAGAGCCCCCAAGCTATGTGGCCCAAAGTGACCATGTTAATTCTGTATACTTTAGGATTAGTCACTCAATGATAATAGCTGCTATTTATTGAGTGTTTCCCAGGTGCCAAGCATAGCAATTTTCACAAGCATTATCTCTCCTAAACTTTAGAGTTCAAAGCTGTGAAGCAGGTACTACAATGACCCCATTTTACCAAAGCATATAGGCTCAGAGAGGTTAATCTGTCTGCCTATGGCCACATAACTAGGAAATAGTAGAGCTGGGCTTCAAACCCAGGTCTGATCCAAGTTCAAGCCGCACAATCAACCCCATCTCTTATAATGCCCCCCAGAGTACAGTAGAAAACATATTGAATAGTCTGGATCTTAAATATGTCCTTTAAAAACCTACCCTGTCTCTGAATTAAAACTAGAAGAAAATAGAAAAATCAGTCCTTTATTCATGTATTTCTAAATTGTGGACATTTGCTGCTCTTTTGGGCTGTGTGACACCTAAAATCTTTCCATTTAGTGGAAATTCCAGTTTTGAAAGGTCCCAATGGGAGGGTCTCTGCCTGTGGAAGCTGGAAAAGGCCAGACATTCCCTGTCCCTCCTTGTGGCTCAGCCAAAG
Source organism: Lepilemur ruficaudatus (assembly GCA_963574885.1). Taxonomy (NCBI): domain Eukaryota; kingdom Metazoa; phylum Chordata; class Mammalia; order Primates; family Lepilemuridae; genus Lepilemur; species Lepilemur ruficaudatus. The sequence continues at coordinate 468 of CAUYRT010079369.1, read as the reverse complement.
CGATGATGATTATGGAGGGAGTGACAATGCCAAGACACAGGAACCCTGAGGGAGCCTTCACAGCAGTGGCTGTGGCCGTGGGTAATGTTCCTGTGTCACACATTTGGCTGGGTTTCCTGCTGACTCACCTCCATCGGCTCCTGCCTGTTTCCTGGGGCTGGCAGCCCAGCCTCCCCACCCGTTCTGTCACCTACCAGCATTCTTCCAATACACTGCCTTTCTGTTTAGGTAAACTGCAGGTGGCTTCCGATGTGTGCAACCAAGAACCAGACATGTACAAAATTATTCACATTTTTGGAAATATATAATTGGAGCCAAAGACAAGCCTTTGTCTTAGACTCTTGCAGACGATTAAAAAATGTATTCTTGGCCAGGCGCGGTGGCTCACGCCTGTAATCCTAGCACTCTGGGAGGCCGAGGTGGGCGCATCGCTCAAGGTCAGGAGTTCGAAACCAGCCTGAGCAAGAG
>CAUYRT010079366.1:0-21763 GCA_963574885.1 Lepilemur ruficaudatus | reverse complement strand
AATAAAGGAGAAATTACAACTGATGCCATGGAGATACAAGATATAATTTATGAATACTACAAAAACCTTTATGCACACAAACTGGAAAATGTGGAGGAAATGGACAAATTCTTAGAAACACACAGCCTCCCTAGGCTCAACCTGGAAGAGATAGAATTCCTGAACAGACCAATATCAAGTACTGAAATTGAAACAGCAATAAAAAACCTTCCTAAAAAGAAAAGTCCCAGACCAGATGGTTTCACACTGGAATTTTACCATACCTACAAAGAAGAACGGGTGCCTATCCTGCAGAAATTATTCCACAGCACTGAGAAGGATGGAATCCTCCCCAATACATTTTATGAAGCCAATATCACCCTGATACCAAAACCAGGAAAGGATGCAACAAAAAAAAAAAAAAAAAGAAACTACAGACCAATATCTCTTATGACTGTAGATGCAAAAATTCTCAACAAAATCCTAGCTAACTGAATCCAGGAGTTTATCAAGAAAATAATCCATCACAACCAAGTGGGCTTCATCCAGGGATGCAGGGATGGTTCAACATATATAAATCTGTAAATGTTATTCACCACATAAACAAAAGCAAAAACAAAGACCATATGATCCTCTCAATAAACACAGAAAAAGCATTTGACAAAATTCAACACCCTTTTATGATAAGAACACTTAACAAAATAGGCATAGACTGGGCTTACCTAAAAATGATACAAGCCATATATGACAAACCCACAGCCAACATCCTACTGAATGGGGAAAAATTGAAAGCTTTCCCACTTAGAACTGGAACAAGGCAAGGTTGTCCACTATCTCCACTTCTATTCAACACAGTGCCAGAAGTACTTGTTATAGTAATCAGACAAGAGAGCGGAATTAAGGGTGTCCAGATGGGGGCAGAAGAGATCAAACTCTCACTCTTTGCTGATGATATGCCATTATATCTAGAAAACCCCAAGGATTCAACCAAGAGACTCCTTGAATTGATAAATTAATTTAGTAAACTCTCAGGATACAAAATCTATACACACAAATCAGAGGCATTCATATATTTCCAATAACAGTCAAGCTGAAATTCAAATGAAAAATGTAAACCTGAGTCTTAGAAGTTGACTCCACAAATATTTTTGTTTTCCAATTCTTGGGACATAATGCTGGACCTAGCCTGTATGCCTGTCCTTTCCTCATAGTGTACTTTTATTTCATCCTCTCTTCTCACTCAGCTTTGGTGGGTTTCCACTAGTGTCCTCTAACTAGCACTTAGATGCCCTTTCTCTTGCTGAATCATGTTTTCTTTTTCCTTTAGGGGAGGTGAGAGTGATGAGACTCAAGTATTTTGATGTTAGCCCCCATCCCATTTCCCCAATTGCAATGGGATTACATCCATGCCTTCATGCTACAGGTTTTGATGACTTTGATCTGCGGAGTATGTCCTTTCTACTGTAGCAGAGGTGGGGGAGATGAGCCCAGGTGGAATTTCTCAATGGCCACTGTCTTATTCCCCAGTCAACACCAATGGGACTTTTCCTTGTTTTCTCCCAGATCCACCTGGTAAGAAATACATGCATTTGTAGTTTTTGTTGTTGTTGTTGTTTTTTGTTTTTTAGGAAAATCCTCAAAAGCCTAGAAACCCCCATATGTCTTTAATTCCAGGGGATCATACTCTCATTCTAGCCCATACTTGATCATTAGAAACTTTTTAAAAATTTCAAGTTTAATCTCCCTACAAGCTCATATGGTATATGGCATCATCAACTCCAGTAAGCAAATGCTCAGATCCTGTTTCTCTCTGCTGAGACTTGTCTCTGTCCAGTCTTGAGGGTGGTTGTTTGCTTATAACATCAGTTCTTTGATGGGTTTAACAAGTTGTTAATTTGCATGTTGTACATTTTTCTTTTTGTAAGGGTGATGCTCTTATCATCTTTCTATATTTTTGAGCTGATACAAGGAATTTACAGTAATTTTCAAAAAAATATTTTTGAATCTAACCCGAATGTTTATGGCAGCACAATTGACTATTGCAAGGATGTGGAAACAACCCAAGTGCCCCTCAATTCATGAGTGGATTATTAAAATTTGGTATATGTATACAATGGAATATTAATTGTAAGAAATGATAGTGATCTAGCACCTCTTATACTTTTCTGGATTGAACTTGAGCCCATTATCCGAAGTGAGGTATCGCAAGATCAGAAGAATGGGCTCCACTTAAACTCGCCATCAAATTGGCACTAACTGATTAACACTATGGTGCTCACAGGATAGTAATATTCTCCAGGGATTAGGGGGATGGGGGGGTAAATTCACAACTAAAGGACATGGTGAGCATTGTAGAGGGGAAGGACATGCCTCTAACCTTCACTTGGGTGAGGCAAAGACATAAAATGTAACCAAAATGTTTGTACCTTCATAATACCCTAAAATAAAAATAAAAAATAAATTATTCTTGAATCTAGTAACCTATGTAAAGTATAATTATTTTCTTTCTTTCTTTCTTTCTTTCTTTCTTTCTTTCTTTCTTTCTTTCTTTCTTTCTTTCTTTCTTTCTTTCTTTCTAGAAACAGGGCTTTTCTTTGTTACCCAGGCTACAATGCAGTGGGGCAGCCATAGCTCACTGCAACCTTGAACTTCTGGGCTCAAGTGATTTTCCCACCTTAGCCTCCCATGTAGCTAGGACTATATTTGGATAGGAAGAGTGTTTGATGAGAAGCAGAAAGCATGAGAGAATTGTTTGAATAACAGGACTATTTTGTATCTTGATTGCATTTATGATTACATGACCAAATGAATTTGTCAAAACTCATCTAACACAGGAGGAGTGAATTTTACTGTATGTAAATGTAAAAAAATAGACAAAGGAAAGTATTGTTTGTTTGTCAGCAAACAAAACCTGAGAGAATTTAATGCCAGCAGACCTATATTACAAGAAATGTTAAAGGAAATCACTGGGTATCAGGATTATAATACCAGAAGAAAAAGCATATCTACAATTTAAAAAGTAAATAAAGAAGATCCAGCAGTGAGAAAAATAAAGGTTAATTGAAAATATTATTTTGGGCAATTTTAAAAGATAATTGGCTTTGTAAAGTAGACATATTAATACATCCATCACCACCCACGCAGTACATTAGATCCCCTGAACTTGTTCATCTAATAACTTCATGTTTGTACACTTTGACCAACATGTCCCATCTTGGTAATCATTACACAATGTAATGATTATATTATATATCAAACCATCACAATATAGACTTTGAATATATACAATGTTTATGAATTAAATATTTTTTAAAAATATCTTAAAATTAAAAAATTAAAAATAAATATATTAATGTAATTTTTAAACAGCAGATATAGTAATGATATATATTGTACTCTATAATAATCTAAATTATATAGCAATGTAGCAAGAAGGATGAACGGAAGAAAATTAAAGATGTTAGTGTAAAGCTTTTATTTTATGTGTAAAATAGTATATTATTAGAACAAAGACTGTGATAGAGTTGCATAATGTAAACCCTCTAGTAGCCACAAAAACAATAGTTACAAAGATTAATTTATAAACTAATAGTGAAAATTAGATAACATTGTGAAATAATCCTCAATTAATTCAGCAAAAGTCAAATAAGAGTGATATTAATAACAACCAAACAACAGTTGGAACACATAGAAAACAACTAGCAAAATGATAAATTTAATCATAACATGTTAATAGTTACATCAAATATAAATGGTCTAACCACTCAGATTAACAGGCAGAGAGAGATTGACACACAATGAAAAAGCAAAACAACTCTACTCTGCATTTAGCTAAAACACATACAATTAATGAAAATAATACAAAGTTTAAACAAAAAGAGATGGAAATATATATTATGCAAACTTTAATCAATAGAAAACTTGAGTATCTACATTAATAGCAGAAAAGTAAAAGAACAATGAATATTTTCAGGAATAAACATATATTTTTGTAATGATAAATGGGTTAGTTCATTCAGAAAATATTGCATAATATTTAAGGTCAATTTCTTGATAAGACATAATAATTTTAAATATCTATTCTCCTAGCAATAGGTGCATATATGTCTACATGAAGCAAAAATTAATAGAATCAAAAATAGAAATAGATAAGTCTACAATTATATTTGGAGTCTTCAACAATTTGCTATATTTTGTTTTAGAATCTGTGCATCTATGATCACAAGTAAAATAAGTTAATATTGTACAATTCTTTCCACATTACTGTATAAGTAATGTAGTTACACTAACCTCAAAAATTGAATTTGGGAATGTTTCCTTTACCCGTTTTATTTCAAAGAGTTTACATAAAATTGGAATTAGATGTTCCTTAAATGTTTACTATAATTCATCTATAATGCCTCATGAGAATTTAGAGATCAGAAGTCATGTATTTAATTTTTGATGAGGTTTATTTAACAATTATGTACTTATGGCATACTTATATTTCCTGTTGAATTAACCTGAAGTTTTATTTTTTTTAATTTATAAACACTACCTAATTTTTCAAATTTATTGACATAAGGTCACTTCTAATTCCATTTGTTTGAATATGCTTAATAATGACTCTCTCTTGCATCTGATATTGATTATTCGTCTCTTTTGTGTTTTGTGGTAAAAAATAGAGAAATTTAGTTTCATGGGTGGTATCTATTTTATATTCATTTTTCTTCTTCTTCTTCATTCCTTTATTATTTTCTTCCCTCTCCTCTATTTGCTTTCCTCTTTACATCTATTATTGTATTTTTGCACCTTCCTAAAATAGATACTTAGTCTATTCAGTTTGTACGTTTCTTCATTATTTGTAAAAGCATTTGAAGCAATAATTTTTTCTAAAAGTACAGCTCTACCATCATCCTGCTTATTTTGGCTCATTTGTTTAGTTACTTTTATTTACTTATAAATTATTTACAAGTGGGTTTTCTAATTTCCAAATGTATTTTTTAAGTTATTCCTTTCTAGCCTACTTTCACCATGGTATTAATAACATTATTCATTTGAAATTTGTTAGGCTCAGTTTTATGGCTTAGCATATGGACCAATTTCTATAAATATTCTACGTGTACCTGAAAATGTACAAGTAGGCTCCGATTGATACATGTTCAGATGACAAGTTTGTTAATGACATTCCTTAAACTTGTTACATACTTTAGATTTTATTTTTATTTTTGTTTTGAGTATCTATCAATTCTGTATAGAGGTACATGAAAATTTCTCATTGTGTTGCTATGTTTGTCAATTTCTCATATAAAAGAACTATAAAATTGGCTTTACATATTTGAAGCTATTTCTTATTTATATGTTTATAACTTTTATATCTTCTTTGAAAATCGCATTTCTTATATTTGTTACATTCTTTAATTACATAATATTTTCCCTAAAATCTGGCCATCTGAAATTGAATAATTTATCAGTTTTATTTGTTTATATTTGCAGAATAAATCTAATTTGTATGAACCATCTTTAAGTTGAAAATTGGAAACACTTTTCTCTAAGGACTTCAAACATACTATTTTTTATCTTCTGGCATCTATTATGCTGTTGAAAAATCTGTTCTGATTCAATTGCAAACCCATTGTTGATCATTTTTTCCTCTTCGACTAACTTTAATATCTTTATATTATTTAGTTTCCTATGATGTATCTATATGTTAATTAACTATTATTTATCCTGTATGAATCTGAAGTTCTGTATCTATGAAAAGATAATTTTGAACAATCTTGAATTTTTTTAAATTTCATAATATTACAGGGGTACAAATGTTTTGGTTACATAAATGGATTGCTTTTGTACTGCTTGAGTCAAAGTTATAAGTGTTCTCATCACCCAGATAGTGTACATTTTACCCCTTTGGTATGATTTCACTCATCCCCTCCTCCCGACTCCCACCTGCATGATTTCCAGTGAGTTTTACTTCCATCTGTACACATGAGTACTGATCAGGTAATTCCAATTTAATAGTGAATATGTATGGTGTTTGCTTTTCCATTCTTGCAATACTTCACTTAGGAGAATGCTCTCATTTCCATCCAGATTCTTGCAAAAGGTTTTAATTCATTTTTATGGCTGAGCAGTACTCCATGTTGTAAATATACCACATTTTATTAATCCACTCATGAATTGATGGGCACTTGAGTTGATTCCACATCCTTGCAATTGTTAATTGTGTTGCAGTAAACATTCTAGTGCAGGTGTCTTTTTGATAAAATGACTTTGTTTCCTTTGAGCAAATACCCAGTTGTGGCATTGGTAGGTGTACTTTTATTTTTTACTTATTTATTTTTTTATTTTCTTATACTTATTTTAATTTGAATTACAGATTGGGGAATGGACATCATACTACTTTTTAATATTTCAGGCCTAAAAGTCTGGATCTGACCCTGTTACAATTCCCAATCAGATTTTGTAATAAGTTCCAGTGAAAAATTCTTTCAGGAACCACTAGCATAGATGACACTCAAGTCCTAGTTTTACCACATTAAAATGCTATGCATAACTTTGCTCATGTAATGCCATGTTTGCCATTTTGAAATAAAACCTAGAAAAATAAAAACTGGACAGGGGAAAATTATTTTATCTTGGTAGGTTTAGTTTTAGTTCTTTGAGGAATCTCCAAACTATTTTCCATAGACATCGCACTAGTTTGCAGTCACACCAACAGCGTGTAAGTGTTCCTTTCTCTGAACATTCACAACAGCATGTATGGTTTGGGGACTTTTTGATAAAAGCCATTCTCACTGGGCTAAGTTGATATCTTATTGTGGTTTTGATTGCATTTCTCTGATGATTAGTGACGTTGAGCATTTTTTGATGTTTGTTGTTCATTAGTCTGTCTTCTTTTGAGAAGCTTCTGTTCATGTCTTTTGCCCACCTTTTAATGGGGTTGTTTGATTTTTCTTGCTGATTTGCTTGAGTTCTTTGAAGATTCTGGTTATTAGCCCTTTATTGGATATATTGCATGTGAATATTCTTATTCATTATCTTTCCAGATATTTCTTCTTCTCCATTCTCACTTTTGTTTTCTAAACAACTTCAATAAAATTATGTATCTTCCCATTCTTTCATTTACCATCTCTTTTTCAAATTGCTGTTCATATTGTAATCTCTTTTTTTCCCTTTCTTAGTGGCATCTTGGACAATTACTTCAGGTCTCTGTCATCCCCATCTCAGCTTTAGTCCACCAACTTTCTAGTCAACTTTGTTCAGTCTCCTACTTAGATTATAATCCATTATTTGCATGCTTTTATTTTAACTACGTGATATTGTATTACATGTTTTAATTTCAACTATCTGATCCACCAATTGCATGTTTATTCAACTATTATATTTTCTTTTCCAAAATTTTGGAGATTTTTTCCAAATTATTTGACCACCTTACATATAGTCTCCCCTTACTTGCTTGTAATATTGTTGTGTCCTTTTACCATTGCATCTATTAAATGTATATATTTTATAGTCTATATCTGATTATTTTAATCTCTAAAGCTTTTTGTCTTATCTTAGTACATTTTGTTTCCTGATCTTCGCTTTCAGTGCCTCATGTTCTCTACATGGTTTATGATTTTTAAAAAATTTTAAGTGATGTGCTATCTTGAACCTTTGTGAAATTACTGTGACACAAGGTTTAAGTTACATTCTTTCAGTCTTTGTAACTGTTGGTTACTCAAGGGTAGTACTGACCTGTAGGGCTGCAATTAAATTCTTACCTGGAAGAGTTTTACATTTTTTTTTTCTTGGACTTTTATTTGTTTGTATATTTTTGCTACAAAGTAGTGTGATTCTGGATTACAGAATCATATGAGGTCCACCAGGTATTACACTTTGCCAAGGAGGAGAGTTTATATCCTCCCTCTTCTCAGTACTAGAAAAAGACACATAGGTTTCATTATTGCTCCCTTCTTGAAAAAGAGTTTTGTTCTTGTTCACATTTACATTGACTGTGTGTATGCATGCATGTGTGGGAGTGTGTGCTGGGGTGAGAGGGAGGGGGACCTTTTGTTATATTCCATCTTGGACAGAATCTAGGTTTTATTTCTGTCCATTGCACCCTGCACAGCCATCATGACCGAAGCTTAAGTTCTCCTATGGTTCCCCTTTTAACTTCCTCATCGGACTTTACCAGATCTTCACTTTTGTGACTTCTCAGCAATTCATACAAAGAAGTTTAGTTTTTATAAATGGCACTTATTGTAAGGTATTTAGTTTTATATAATGTTACAAACAAAAGACAAATGCATTTTAAAAATTATATATAAACATGCATTTTAAAACTGAATAAGTTATTATTAGAGTCGCTCCTAAAAGAGCATGATTACTTTGGTAGGTCAAACTAACATCAAAGTGCAAGTTAGTTTCGGGAGTTATTTGTGAGGGAGTAAAAATACCCAACTTCTTTATTTACACTTCATTTTTTTCCAGCTTTATTGAGGTATAATTGGCAAAAAATGTTCATATTCAAGATGCACAACCTGACAAGTTGATATATGTATGAACTTGTGAAATGATTACCACAAATTAACACATCCTTCACTGCACACAGCTGCCATTGCGTGTGTGTGGTGAAGATATTAATAGTTCACATCTACTCTCTTAACAAATTTTACATAAGCCATACAGTGTTATTACTGTAGTCACCATGCCATTCATTTGTTCTCCAGACTTTATTCATATTGTAACTCAAAGTTTGTAACTTTTGACCAACATCTTCCATGTCCCCAACCCTGCCCCAGCCCCTGGCAACCCCCATCCTATTCTCAGCTTCTATGGATTCCAATGTTTTAGATTCCACTTATAAGTGAGAGCATACAGTATGATGAACTTGAAGGACATTATGCTAAGTGGAATAAGCCAGAAACAGAAAGACAAACAATTTTTTCAATTGGACCACCTAGTGGAAAAACTTGAAAATATAAGTATTTACTACTTTAAAAAATATTCCCTTATATTGACAAACAAAAATTATATATATTTATAATGTACAACATGTTGTTTTAAAATATGCATATATTGCAGAATGGCTAAATCAAGCTAATTAACATATGCAATACCTCACCTACCTGTCATTTTTTGTGTGTGTGCTGAGAACACAAAATCTACTTTCTTAGCAATTTTCAAAAATATGTTTTCTACTTTTAAACGATTTAATTGCTGAAGGTAATGGCTCTGAAAAGAGAGTACATTTTTATTGCCAGGGATGTTTCTTCCATAGTAGAATCTGTTCATCATAGCAGTGCAAGTCCTGAGGGACTGTGTTAATGGACCATGCTGTCACCAATAAACACCTTGTTGAATTGGTAGTTATTTCAGAAAAAAGGGAAGTCACTCTGAACCTTTTATAGACTGGATGTTTTAAATGTACTGTGAAATGAAGGACACCATAAGCTTAAGAGTAATTATTCCCATTATGCATACTTTTATGACTCAAGATAGTAAGATAGCAAGGAAAATAAATGTAAAATAGGCATGTATGGAAAGCTCATCAAGAATGAGATTCTCAGTGTAAATAAATAACACCTTTATGAAATTTTTAAAGGTATTGATCATTTTGTGATATAAATATAAATAGGAATATTTTATTAATTAATGAATACTGAATTTCAACCAGTGATGAAGTGCCTCTTGTTATAGATTATGCATCATCAGAGGGTGGCATTTCTCTTTTTCATCTGGTTATATAAGTTCCATCATTCATGATACTTTAAGAAAAGCAGAATTTTAATATTAGTATTAAATCTCTAACATTTGAGAGGAAAAAATAACAAGTCAACATAGCTACAATAAAGTAAGATCTCATAGAAACCACTTTCTGGATCATTTTATCATCCTCTATTATGTCATTTATTCACAAACAGTATTTAAATTTTTTAAAAAAAGATAGACACAACCCCTGTGTTCCATTAAACAGGATGTTTTGGCACATGCAAAACTTAAGAATTTTCTTGCACTTTAAGTACATATTTTGAATATACTATAAATTGCAACACCTGAGTGGAGGACATTTTTAATATAAAATTATTTACTATTGAAGGGAAGGGAGGGACAATTTTCAGTTTATTTGAACAAAATTCATTGACAGTCTAATTATACATTTCAAAATTATCAATATACTTATAAATTATGATAATATACATTTAAAAACTTACAAGACCAATAGCTAATCACTTTTTACTGAAGAGACTGAATATGTTAAAGGATAAAAACTTAATTTATCTCCTCCTGGGATTGCTCTTGTATTAGTTTTCTGTTTCTATTCAACAAATTGATGGCTTAAAACAACCCTTATTTACTATCTCACAGTTTCCATGGGTTAGGATTAGGATACCAAGCACGGCTTGGCTGATTCTTCTGCTCAAGAACTCTCAAGGATGCAAAAAAGTAATGGTGTCAGCTGAGCTGCTTTCTCATGTAGAGGAGGGACTCTAGAAGAATGTACATGTAAGTTCATTCAAATTGTTAGAATTCATTTCCTTGTGGTTATAGAACTGGGGACAAAAACAAAATAAGACTTTCTTTTTTTTTTACCAAAAAAAAGCAAAATAGTCATGCTTTTATATAACAAGTCATCAACCTTGAAAAATATTAACCTGACAAATTAACTGATACAATTTTCATAACTGGATTAGTTTGATTGAAACTTAGAGAAATTGAAAGATGGAGCTTAACTTATCATATAAGCTATGTAGCTTATATGATAGAAATAAGACCAACAATATGTTTGAAAATTACTTATTGAAGTTTGCTTATATAATCTATTCCTTAGGATAAGTGTCAGTTAATAACCTTGAAGAAAACAGAAACCGTACTGGTAATACCAGTATATTTTGAGGACCTAGCTGTAAAGCAGACTCCAATGTTTTATTTCTAGTCAGCTAGTTCAATGGAACACCCATGAGGCCACAGGTTTGGGCTGGTGGGGTAGAGGAAATGCAGAAAGAATCAGCGTCCAAGGAGACTGACTGAGTCCTTAGTTATGAAATTTGCTTTGACATTCAAAGTAAGTTGACATCCAGCTCAAACCCATTTTCTTAAATGTTATTTCTGCGTGATGACAGATTGTTGGTGTACATATCCAACTTTATAAATTGGTGAGTCAAACTTGGAAAATTCAAACTGCATGGTCACCTAATGTCATTTTCTGTTTGTTTTCTTCCAAGGCCTAATGATAAGCCAGAAGCTAATTCTCAGAATAAGGAAATTTACCTTCAGAAGAGAACACAGATTTACTCCCAAATTCTAGAGGTTGTCCTTGTGGTTCTTCTATTGATGTTTCTCAGGATGGTCCATAAAGCATCTCTATTTGCCACAGACACCTTGAGTATCAATGGACCTACTGAATGATTAGGTCAATGTAAAAGACCAGCTTATACTTCAGCCTGTATTTAATGAAAAGCCACCTCTTGTTATGGCTCTCATTGGAAATAAGTGACCTTAATATGTGATTGGGTAAATATGCTGAGGAAGCACACTTAAATGTAGTACATGGTTGTTTCCAAAATTTTGAAAACTCTGACAAGCATGGAGCTTTTACATTTGTTTGTGACAGTGCAAGATGAAGAAACTTGTCTGTTACCTCCAAGGAAAATATTGGAATATTCCAGGTCACTGAACCCATAAAAACTTCAATGAAGAGGCAAACCCATAAATTTGTGTGAGGTTTGTCTCACAGATTCTTGGGGATGAACCCCTTACTGAGCTATCTCACAGTAATTACTACATCTTACTACATCATCAGATCCAATCAATCTAATGTCATGAATGTAGTGGACCAGCTTCATATTTTGCAGAATGCTGTGATAATCAAGCTCTCTGAAGATTATATTAATGTCTACCATGAGAAAATTGATACAGCCCTGAGGCAAGACTGTAAAGGTTTACTGTTAGCTCTTCTAGGTCAAAGCAACTGTCTTCTGGGGATCTTTTTAATATAGAGGGGAAAAAAACTTTAGCCATATCAATAGGGACATACCAAGTATTCAACAATGTATTAGATTGTTTCAATAAAGACAATATATATGGGACAACAATTACAATGAAATGACCAACTGATTAAGTTTATAATGACCTGTAGTCATTCTCCAAGATGCATTCTCCTTCTGCACAGGCCAAGCAAGCAGGTTTAATATATATGCAGTACTTACCGCTCTTGCATCTTTTGAGTCATTAATGGTGGCATTTATTTTGCAATTCTCCAAAACCTGTGGTATTGCCTCTGGATTACCACCTTTTCATTTTCACTCATGGGCCAAGTAATGTTTTAAATCCCCAGAAATTATTTTCAACTCAGAGTCAAAGTTGTAATCCCCAAAAGCTCCAGGCATTTTCTTTTTCCAGTATACAGGTACTCATATAAATGCCTTTTGGTTCCTTTGGAAAAATCATGAAAGAATATTTGCGTGATACAGTTGCTGCAAGCCTGCAGGGTTCTTTTCCAGAAGGGACCAGTCTTCTTTTCAGTCAAGGTACTCTGTGTTAGCAAATTGACGTCAGCAAGAAATTGGATGCAAGAACATAATTTTTCATTATAATGACTCTAGTCAAATTTTTGGCCACTAGACCTAGAAGCCTTTTTTAAGTCAAGCAAAATTCTACTAGACTATCTGTTTGATTTCTTGGGATGTCATGATTTAATAGGTACTGCCAGAGATCCCTATGAACCAAAGCTCTCTGATGACTAGCATGTCATTGCTGTTCTTCACAATAAGTTGTGAAGATAAATTGAAGATATTCTCTATGATATTCTTTTTCATATTTCTACATGGTCTAGACTTTCTGAGTAAGGAACATATTTGAATAGCAAAAGCCTTGGAAAATAGAGATAATATATCACTCTGAAGAGATACAGAAAATTGTCTCCCCAGAGCCATTTCATTACAATAATGTTGAGGTCAATTCAGTTATGGGTCAAGTCATAATAAGAGGGGTAAGATAATGGGTCTTGAGAAGAATAAGTATTTCATTGCAAGTGCCTGCCACAGGTGAGATTTTCGCAATGTTACTTTTTATTTTATTTATTTTTTTATTTCAGCGTATTACAGGAGTACAAATGTTTAGGTTCCATATATTGCCTCTGCTCCACCCAAGTCAGAGCTTCGAAAGTGTCCATTCCCCACATTATGTGCACTGCACCCATTAGGTGTGAATATACCTATCTCCTCCTCTTTCCCCTGCACCTGCCTGACACCCAATGAATGTTACTACTAAATATGCACGTTTATTGCAGTGTTTTTAAGCAAAGGGAGGCAAATTTTCTCCAACACAGGTGGCAAAGCTATTTAAATGGCAAGGGAAGCTTAAAGTTATTAAAAGGTTCAAACTGTCAGTTTCTTCTAAGCCCAACTTGTTCATAGGGTTATGTTCCAGTTTAATAAAGCAAGAAATAAGCTGAGAGGTAGTACATTGATGACTGCTACAGAATGGGATTAATGATTTAAAATGGAGCAACTAGATTTAATTATCACAGATATAAAGGATTGAATAAAATTGTGCCAGAAACACAAGTTGGTATTTGGTTATTTCATTATTTGGCTCAGCCAATATTTCACTGCATTCTTATTGCTCATGAAATACAATTTATCAATATATTCTCTGTCCTTGAACCCTATTGAGATACACACATCTACTTCTCAACACAGCACATTTAGCACAATTGTCACTTTATGGCTAAAATAAAGTCTTTGAGATAATTTAATATAATAAATATGGCTTAGTATACACTGATACTATTTGCTTGATTTTCAATAAAAAATATTATGGATATGTTAATATACATAATAAGTTATAAAGATGGATGGTATACCTAACACTATGTACTTTTTGAGGAAACCAAAGGACACAAGAAATTAAGTGGCTGATCCCAAACCATTAAATAATCAAAGAATAAATTCTTATTCATTGGCTCTATGTATGTTGACCAACATATATTACTTCTTTTATAACAACTATTTTCATGAATTACCTTATTTTTCTCAACAATGTATTACCAAGGACTCTATTGTCTATACGGTGAAGTATTAAATAATGTAAAGGATATCCAGAAAATTTTGTGCTACAGTTGCACCTTTGAAAAATTTATATAACATAATGACTTTTATTTCTATTGGTTACAATATATAACTTTATTAAGACTATTATTCTGTATAATTTCCCCTTGTATTTCTCCATTGAAAACAAAATCACTGCAGATCAATCATACCAAGATATAATCAGTTTGAATTTTTTTATCATTATAAACAATATAAAGGAAAAAAAGCTAAGTGTAGGAGAGTTATTTAAATTATTTACATTATCACTTTAATGATGAATTATATAGCATAATCTAAACAATTTTATCAACTTTATTATATGAAAAATAGTAACTCAAGTTTCCATAGACATTATTTCAAGTCTACATTTCTGGGATTACTGTGTAGCTGTAAACCAAATTTGAATTTTTACAAATGTAATTTTATGATCTCCCTAATAGTTTAGGGTAATACAGAACTTAGTGTAACAGATAATGGCGTTCTCAGAAAGTAGCATTCAAGGCAGTTACTTTATTTAATATTTTAAATAAATTAATTTGTTGTGTACCACTCATCATATCACATAAATTGCAACACACATACATGGTCTACATTCATATGAATTGTTTTAAGTTTGACCATAACATGAAGATAATGGATATTAATCATAATAGTACTATGTTGTATATTAGTTGATGGTGATATCTGTCTCAAAAATTCATGGAAAAATAGATATTAACATATTGCAGTGTGTGGAGGAAACATATATGTTTTCTATGTAATAGGCTTACCAAAGATAGGAGAAAATGAGATAAGGAATAATTTTCTGTTAAGCCAATTGAAAATACAAGAACATTTTCGAATTAATCTTTTCATACCATCTGCCATTTTCATGCTTTATGCATCAAATGTTCTACTGCTTCTCAGTCATTTTTTACTTACAAAATATTATCCATATCCTTCTCTATTAACCCAAGAGCCCTGGCATATGCACTGCTTCAGTGCTTACCTACTAGGATAAAATGTCCAACAAATTTTGTCTGAATATGGCCCTTCTGCTTTCTCATTCACGTGTGACATCCATTTGCTATCCTGCAAGATACTGGTCTATTCCCTGCTGCGAGTACCCAAAGACCTCTCCACCTTGAGTTTATGATGCAAAGTAACCTAGCTATTTTGTGTTCACATATGTTCCTTTTGTCTTTGTCTTCCCATACATATTCTGCCAGTATCAAAACATGAATAACAAACTAAAATGTGATGAATATCAATATTATTTGTTACCAGTATGTTATTTTTTATCATATTGTTGATAGACTACTTCTAAACTAATGTGACTAACAGTCACATTAAGACAGCCATTTGTGTTCCTTGTAAAAAAAGAGGATGATTTTCTCATGCTTAGATTACCTTTTGATACTTAGATCATCCTTTGCTCTTTTTGCTGACAGATCCTATCATTTCCCTGAGAGCTACATGTACATTTGGATAAATTGTAACCAGGGGAAACTGTAGCCTCTGGCGAGGATGTTGAACCACTTGTACAAATACACCTGTCTCTTTACCAATCTTCTGGGACTTAGGGTAGGGGAAACATGAGCCAAAGAGTATGTAAAGGTGCTGCAGCTCAAGCCTCTACTTGTGATCTGGGAACCAATAACATTATTAATCCAAATTGAATTAAGAAATAATTTTCTATGTGGACCTAACCATAGAAAGATTAATTTCCTAAATTTCAGTTAATCTTAAATATAAGAAAAACATTCATGATAATAGTATTAATTATAAAAAGACAATGAACCAAGCATTGTATTGTGTTTTACATAATTATTTTGTTGATACTCATTACCATGTTTTCAACAAGAAACTGAGAGTTAGATATATTAATTTGTTCTTATCATTTATAAGCAGAAGTGTCATTCTAGTATCATTGGCTAGATTCACAAACTATTGAACAGTTCCATAAGCAGAGGACATTCTCAGAAAAGGGCAGATGAAACTTGGAAAGAACGGGTGTAATCTATAAAGGTAGATATTAAGTGGATCATTACACGTGAGAAAAATAGACTTCAAGAAGTTAAAGAGACCACTTTTGTCAAGCTTACAAAAGTAAAAGTCAATACATAAATAGAAGACAATATACTTTGAATCCTTCATCTTTATAGAGAAGGAAAATCAGACTAGTTTCTATAACTTGCTAATGAGGATTAAATATCTCTATACTAGGAAAAGAATTCACAGAAAAAAAAAACTGTTCCCTCCGACCACCACCATATTTATATACCATATCTATTTTTATGTACAGCTATATTAATGAACTTCAGTTGATACAAGATTTTTATTCTGGATCACGACTGCCTCAGAAAGTATCAGTAAGCAATTCTTGCGTTTTCATTTACTGCTTTAGTGACAACGGTATGTGTCAAGCATTGTACGAAAAACTTTACATATATTTTC
This sequence comes from Lepilemur ruficaudatus, assembly GCA_963574885.1. Lineage (NCBI taxonomy): Eukaryota > Metazoa > Chordata > Mammalia > Primates > Lepilemuridae > Lepilemur > Lepilemur ruficaudatus. The sequence goes on along the minus strand of CAUYRT010079366.1, from coordinate 5,288 downwards.
ATATTCAGTTCTTAGAACAACCATATAAGGTAGGTTTTATTATTACCATTTGGAGATAGCAAAGAAAAATTCTCTTCTGTGATGTTAAACAACTTGTCCAAGATCTTGAAGCTGGTATGTAACAACCCAGATTTGAACTGAATTATTTCTCTGAAAAAGTCTTTGGTCTTAATAAACACTGTATAATATTGCCCCTTTTACCTGCTTTGAAACAAGTTCGTTGTTATTCTGACAACACATTATTGTCAAATTATGTATCATATTCTGTAAACACAGTCGCATGCATAAATAAATGTAGTTCATAACGTATATTACTATAGAAATTTGATTCCTTTAAAAAGCAAGATTTACATTTTATTTATACTCCATGCAGTTCCTAGATTACCATGGATTCTTAATAAATATTAAATTACAACCATACATCATTTAGCAATAAAAATTTTAGCATCATGCAGTTAAAAACCAATACAGTAGAATTCACTTTAATGTTACTATAAACAAATTCTCTTGTTTGGTTTTGATCCACACAGACTGTTGCTGTACAAACAGAAGGACAGATGTTGTGAGACAATTCACCTTTATAGGTAGATTTAATTTACACTATGCTGGAGTGAAAATGTTTGACAGAGCTCTTTAATTTTTCTGCTACATGAAAAATATAATAATCACAAAATAAAGCCCTGTCTTTAAATGACAGGTCTTTACATAGTGTAATCTAGAATGCCTGCAGGGGGTGGTAGTGGTAGTTGGGGAGGGAGGTGATATAATACTATAATACTATAGGGATTTACGATGCAATTTAAAAAAATAAAAAAGCACTTTACATGTGAGGTTTCCCAGTCAGCAAAGGCAGAGTTTGTTTCAGGCATAAAAACACGTGGTCCCTGTGTCAAGAGAAAGAACTCCACATTGCTTTGAAGCACCCCTGGCAGTTGATAATGGAGAGCTGTTGGCAATGATTATGGAGGCAGATGCTTACCTGTCCTCCTACAGTGTACAATCTTGGCTTGATGACAAGGTGAGGAGAAGGAGAAGCTGTCACAGAATGGGGGCAACTGGCAGCTGGAACCCTAGCAGGGAAGGGTAAACTGGTCACCCAGGGCTGCTTGCTTGCCTGTAGCAGATCTCATCAATCATGCCAACATATGCAGCTGCCTGAAAATAAACAGGCTTCTCAGACGGGAGACGAAATGAGGCAAATTAAAAGACCAATAATTTAAACAAATTTGTTCCCAGTTTCACAGCAAAGATGGATGGATACATTCTGCTGATAGACCCACATTTCTGGTTAATTGATAAAAGTCACTGATACATACTAATGAGATAAATTTAAATGTGTCATTCTGGAAAAAAAACCAATCCTTTTGTAATTTTTCAAAGTTGCTATCCTTCTTAAAAATATAGGTAGGACATATTTTTAAATATCAATATCCTCTCTTGGATTTTTCTAATTTTATTACTGATAAGCGTTGCAGTGAAAATAAACATCGCAGCCCTAGGTAACCTACCAAAACATATGTCTTCGTGTTCTGTCCAAAGCCCCAACCGAAATCAGTGGGAATTTGGCTGTAACAATGACTGCATAATTACCTTCATATTGTGTAAGACAATCCTTTTAATTTTCATTTCATTTTCCTTTGTCCTATTAGTCCTATTAGCATGTTTGCTGCAGATCTGACAAATATTTATCACAGTATTGCTCTCTATTACTTCATCATCATACTCTCCTTCACTTCCTGTATTCTGATCAGGTTAACAGTCTATTTCAACTCTCATATACATATAGATTACATATATAATTATAGATACATATACATTATATACATATATAATTTTGGGGACATTCTTTTCTAATTCCTCATAGTACTGCAGCCACTTTCTATTTCACATTAAGAAAATAAATCACCCACAGTCCTTTCTTTTTTGGCTTAAAACAGACTTCTCCTGGGAACTCTTGACTAATAACCACAGATTCCCTAAGGTTAAATGATGATGAACTCCACCATTAGACACTTAGTCGTTTTTACTCCTTGTTATCACAACTCTTCCTTGAGTCAATCCTTCATCCTTCATCTAATTTAGATTTATCTAAAAGGACCAGAGAGCTCAGGTCCTTTTCACTGATGGGTTTTGTATTTATATGCTTATGATTGCTCCCCAGTGCCCTACAGAGAGCACTGGGAGGGGAGTCTGATGAGACAGTATCACGAGGTGGTGATTTTCTTTTTCAGATCTGACAGTAATGCAGAAATTAGAGAAAGACAAAACTAGCCTGAGGTCAATGTAATTCTCTCATCTCTCAAGCACATCTCCTTACACAGGTGGCGTTACAGCTGCTGTTATGTCTGCAGGGGAATCACAGTCACTGGCGGGCCCTTGCACAGCTGGCAGCCCGATGCAGGAACATGAGAACCAGGTTCGACATTGTTAAATGGGAAGTGTCCACCTTGTCTTCTAAATGTCCACTTTTCTTTAATCTATATTTCAAAACAGTTGTTGTTGCTGTTGTTGTTGTTGTTGTTTTAATCACTGCTGAGAGTTTAAATTTCTCCTCACTTAGTAAATTACTTAGTGATCTGTGATCTAATTTCACCAGCTATCTCTTCCTTAGGGACAAACAGGAATCTCTGAGAAATGAATTAGATAAAGATTTTCAATCAGTTATTAAGATAGCAGTTCCTTTTGTCAGAGTTTGTAATAGCTTGGGATATGCTATAGTAATATACCCCAAAGAAAAACAAATTGTTTGGATTTTAGTACAGTTGTGTTTCACAGTAGCAAGTTTCGTGTAAAACTACAGAAAACAGGGGGAGGTAAAAGAAGCTATAAATTCAGCAACTAGAACATTGACAATGACATTTTGCAATATCCAAGTAATACTCAGACATCTGGGTACTCTAATTTTATTTATTGTTTTGGACATATTCCTAGTACCTATATATCACAGATTCTTTATCGCTTACATTGGATTTTATCTCTCTGTCAGATGGTTATTGTAGTCATTTTGTAATCCCTGGGACTAATTGCTGAAAGCACATTGACAGACCATGGCTTTTTTCAGTCCTGTAATTCAGTACTAGTGGTTACCTGGGTTCCACAATTTTTTCCCTTTATCTCAATGTTTCTTTAGCTTCAAAGAATGTCCATGGTATGTGTATTCTCCACATACTCTAAGCTTCATTAACTCTTATGGTCATGCCATATGCTTACAACAAAATGGTATTATAGACATAACCTAGGCACAGGTTAAAATGGTAAGACCTACCTTGTACATCATCTTGTATCTCAGGACACTTCAAAATAAGGATTTTGCCACATTTTGTGTAACATATAATAAGAGCATCATGAATTGGCTCTAAGCTACAACACGTGTAATCCCACCATAATTCATTAGTATTGTTATAGCAACACTTTTTGTAGCATCTCTTGGCACCAAAAGGATGCAGTGGCTTGGGGTAAACTGTTTAAAAGTCATTTGCCAATTTTATCCTCAACCACTCTCATGCTACTAATTTTTACCCTTTTTATTTTAATTACTTTCCCCTCAATTTGGATCCCTCCCTTTTTGTAGGAATTGAATAGACAAACCTCAGCACAGCAGCAGGTCATAATATCAGTTTACTTGTGTGAATTCTGAGAAGCTAGCACTAGTTTCCTGTCATGCAGAACAAACACAGTATGTCTTTTAGTTAAAATTAACTTTTATTTAGCATGATAGCATACTGCATGGAAACAGCATGACGCATTTGACTACCCATCACCATTGCTCTGCATCCGCAGTGCTCCATCAGGAGAAAAATAGTGTATTTTTTCTTTGTAACAAAATCTATTGGACTGATTATGCATTTTAGCATATTTGTAAAAAAAATCTGAGTTGGAAGGAAAATTTTATGCTATTTAGTACAGCCTTTCTGATTTATAGGTTGAGAGAAAGGGAGAAGGAGCTATTCAGAGGCCTCATGAATGGTTAACTGTAGAACTAGGACATGAACTAAGGTCTTCATATTCCCTAATTGGTTAGCTCTACACCAAATTACAAGCTGCCTCCTTTTACATAGTTATAACACACACACATGCACAGCATCCTTCTTTAAGGTAGTAAATAACGTTGAAGAGCCCCAAAGCTGTGGGTCTCTACCCATTGTGTTGCAAGGCTTACTTAAGTGCATAACTGTCTTTCTTGGTCAGTGGTAGAAAGGTCACGCTAATGATTTAGTTAAATCTTATATTTGTCTGTATACTAAGGAAAGACATTAATTTCTAATGGAATGGGGTATGAGAGAGCAAAGAAAGTCTAAAGAAGCAGGACATTTTCAGCTTTGGGATAGTATGGCTATGGGTAAAGGATAGAATCTTTGGATATCAGGAGCATCATGGGACACCAGACAAAAGTAACAAGTGGACTATCTGGGACAATGGGACACACTGTAATTCAGCCAATAATCAGTATCAGGGAACAAAATAACCAACAGAATCTATGGATTTGGAATTTAGAGAGATGATTAACAGAAGAAAAACTTTAAATGCCCTTGCAATATTAGAACCTGGTAACATGTCAGAGTTGTATAAAGTGTTGATAGTACCAGGTCCGTAATTTTGGGGTCCCAGTGCAAAATAAAAATGTTGAGCTTCTTGTTCAATTCTTAAGAATTTCAAGATGTCAACAGCAAAGCATTTTACCAAAATAGGGGAAGGGTGGTTAATTCTAAGTGCAGGATGGATGGGAAGCTAAAATATACACTTCACAAAATTCCTCGTAGCTAGAATTCTGGTCTTGACCTTGGTTCTGCCGATTAGATGCATTCGTAATTGATTAAAAAGGCAAAAATAAGGCTTTTGGCTATGGCTGCTAATAAGCTATTTGACCTGTGTTCTTTAAAGCAAAGCTGTGGGTCACCACTTTCCAGCTTCCTGAATATTGAGAGGTGTTATACTGGTGGAGCCTTTACTCCAACCACAACCCAAAAGGTTGCTTCAGAGTATTAGTTCCCTCAGCAGATTATTATTTAATTGTACTAGAAGTTATTCGAGGAGATTCAGGCAAGAACCTGCTGCCTCACCCTCCTAACAATCTTGTGAGCATCTAATTCCCTCTATAGATCTCTTTCTTCTTAAAATACCTAAAGTAGTTTCTGTTTTTTGTTTTGTTTTTTTTTTTTTTTTGAGACAGAGTCTCACTCTGTTGCCCGGGCTAGAGTGAGTGCCGTGGCGTCAGCTTAGCTCACAGCAACCTCAAACTCCTGGGCTCAAGCAATCCTTCTGTCTCAGCCTCCCGAGTAGCTGGGACT
>CAUYRT010079365.1:0-11300 GCA_963574885.1 Lepilemur ruficaudatus | reverse complement strand
CAGGAAGCATCTCCTGGGCAATGCGTGGCCCAAGAGCCTTAACCAGGACACTCTTCTCTTTTCCTAACGCTAATTGTCTTCTACTCCAGCTCTCTGGCTGTTTCATCTGGGCCTGCCTTTTCATTTCATTCCTACCAGATGGCTTAAAACAGTGTGAGTTATGGGAGGTAAAGAAAGGTTAATTTTATGTGTCTGAAGATGGCTCTTCTGGTACCAATGAACTATTTTGTTTTGGGCTTGTATTCCACAGTAGAAAGGAGAAAGGGCACCAGAGCTATTTTCTGTTGACAAGCTCCATGAAACTCTGCTGATTTAATTTGAATTAAGAAAAGAAAAACAAAATTAACACAGATGGGGAACCCTTTATTTCCTGGCTGAAAGAAACTTGTTCAGGAGCATTTAGTCTCAGGATGGCGTTAGAAAAGGAGCAGGCAGGATGGAAGTTGGAAAACCACGTGTTCATTTCTGCTGTAGAACACGCTTGTACTCTGGTCACTTCCACATTCCAGGTCATTTAGTTGAACTCTCTGTGGGATCTCCTCTTTTGGAAAAAAACTAAAGCAAGGATTGTAGTTTTAGATGCATCTCATTTTGAAGAATTAGTAGACCCACCTGGGAGGCACGGGGAGTTTAAACAAATAAAAGACATGAGACCGTGATGGTGAGTGATTCTAAGGTAGGAATGAAAGTCTGAATTTTTATGTGAAATTTCCCAAAATTTAAGTATTGACTAACTATTTCAAATAGTTTTCAAATATAGTGAAAGCAAAAACATACACACACACACACACACACACACACACTCCTATACACACATCTGTGGAACAACACATCTCTCCCAACAGCAAATTGTGTGTATCCACAAACAATAAAGAATTTTCTAGCAATCATGACAAACTTCCAGAGAAACTGCTATTTCTTGGTAATAAGATTTCCTGCTTAAAAAAAAACAATAATAAAGACAATAAGAAGGAGAAGAAATCCTATTACCTAGTGCCATAATGAAATTTTAAGAATCTGTGGAAATTTTAAGAATCAACCTTAAAATTGATTCAGGAAAAATTTTTATGTCATGGGAGCTTTTTTTTTTTTTTACCACTGAACCACCAATTCAGTAGTTAACCTTTCATACCTCCATGTGAGGGTAGTCTTACCATTACACCAAATTTAACATAGGAAAAAACGGGAAAAAAAGTAAAATAATGATAAAACCCTAAAGCCCTCACAACAGATATTCTGGAACATATTTTTATTCTTCTCTGGATAAAGGATGATAGGAATTGACCTAAGTCAATTTGGCCCTTCAACAGTTTTAAAGTATTTTGGTGACTATCACAAGAGATTAGAAATATGTAGAAGTTATAAGGTCTTTTCACTGTATGCTAATTTACAGTGAAAACAAATCTTAGACCAAACTACAATAATCCACTAGTAAGCAAGCACAACCCACTCTGTGTGTGAAATCTGCATTCTGTCCTCAGGCTTTCCCACAGGCACCTGTGGTGAAGGACTCACGCGAGGGTGGAATCCAGAATTCTAAGAACTCAGTCTCAGCCAATATCTACTTGGGTCAGTCACAGTGCTCTCCAGAAAATTCCAAATAGTGCAAGGGCCTGCAACATTCTCATACCTTTCTCATGCACGAGCCTGGGGGGCTGAATAGTCTTTTTGTCCAATCACATAATTTGACCACACATTCACCAGTGAAAAATTATCCCTTCTACTTATAAACCAAACCACTAGTGTAGGTTTCATTAATGATACTTGAAATTCTTACATAGCAGCCATCTCTAAGTACGGGCTATTGACTAGAGTTCTTCAAACACTAGGTAACCATGGAAATGAGAATTCTAGAGTGGGTTTCTTCAGATGTTAACAGCTCCCAGGGTGTAGATTACCATTAATCTATACATTAGTACATTACACTCATGTATAGGAAGCATACTACCTGGACAATATAACAGTAGCTCCCTATCTTCAATCATTAGACAAAGCACAAATACCTTCTCATTTTGGTTTCCTACCCCCACCATATAATTCCAGATGCTCATGTCACTGAAGACTATCACAATATTGGCTCAGAAAATTGTCTTCATTATAGGAAATTTCCTCCTTGAATCTGATATGAACATTTCCAATCCCCTGATCCTACCTCTCAGCAAAGATACTTCTCTCTGCTCCATGGGCTACTGTGTTCTTTCTGGCTAGATCAAAAATCTATATGCATATCTATGAAAATTAAAAAGCAATCAAAAGGTCAGTCATGAATTATATTTATCCATATCTTCGTTTCATTCAACTATTCTGTAAAAGAAAACAATGACAAATAATATCAAATTGAGATATTTCCCACATATTATTAAATACATTCTGATTTTTACTCTTTTTGACAGTTCCAAAAGAAAAAAAAAACTTACAATCAACCTCTTCACTATCTCATCCTTTGTAATTTTGTGGTTTGCTTACCTCAAAGGCAAGTTCAAAGCCAAATAAGAAAGGGAAGTGAACAGGCCCTAAAATATACATTGAGTACATAACTTCCTTCCTTATTACTGCTAATGTGATAATAATCAGGAAATTTACCAGAGAAATGGGAACATTTCAGACTATCTATGGGAGGAGGAAAAGGAGCTACTTAACCGCAATGTGAAGAATGAGCAGCAAAATAGAGAGTTGTCTACAGTGAGAATGCATGTTTGATTGAGACTAGAAAATACAAGGAACATACAAGAAAATACAAAGAAAAATTAGGAACATTTGTAGTAGCTTCTAGCCATGATTGATTAAATAAAATCTATTATTAGGTATGAGGTAGCATGAAGCAGGATAAACCAAGATAGATCTTGCTTGGCATGACTAGGAGAAACAGTGGATTTTTCTGGACATATGAGCTAATTAGATCTGTGACTAATTCTTGTTCTTCACTAATAACCATCTGTGTGAAGTTGGCCATGTAACTTAATTTCCTGATTCTAACACCCGATTTTCAGAAGAATAGTGCAAAAATGGAGAACCTAATTATCTTTCTCTCATGAAAACATTATACATTTTGTTTTCATGAAATCTTAAGGAGAATAAACCAGAGAAAAGACTGTTACTTATTTTGGGGAAAAAATAATTAATTGTCTTATTTGCCTGTTATCAAAACTTTTCTCATTTTGTTTTCTTCTTGGTTTTACTCACTATCACATATACTTTTACGTGGATTGATGATGATACACAATTTTTATTTTATTTTACCAAGCTGTATTAAAATTTAAATCTGTTCCTTTATAGTTTTCACTATCCCTTTTACTGTCTTTCCATATTATGAGTTGCTGTAAATATTTACAGTTAAATGAAGATCTTCCAATTAAGTTTAAGATCATAGGGGTCTGATAGTCTAATTAATAATAGGCATATTTAAGAATTATAACTTCTGAACAGTTTTGTAGGATGTAAATTGTCTCAAAGTTATAGGAAAGAAACATGATTATAGAAGGATATATTAATAGAGACATAAAAGAGACACAGAGTCATAATAACAGAATAGTTCTACACAATAGTTGGTTTTGTCTTTCATCCCTCTTCAAGGACCATGGTAGTTTCAATTTTGGTGTAAACATTTCCAATCTTTTCTCCAAATAAGTTCAAATATGGATGTGTGCATGTGTATATTTGTTGTTTTACATAATTGTCACAATATTTGTATTATTGTGTACTTGCTTTTTACACTTATGGAGATCTTCACATGTCAGTACACATATATCTATAGCACTTTTAATTATATGAAATATATTAGTGGTATTGCTATATGTTTACTTAACTATTTCCCTGATGGCCATTTAGTTTCTTTCTCCAAATTTTCTATTTTAATTAATGTTTCAATGAATAATTGTTACATATGTGCCTTTGTGAACTTGTGATATTATTATAGGAAAGAGACCTGGACATGGAGTCATTGAGTTAATAAGCCATTCATATTGTAAATTTTCATAGACATTGCCAAATTTTCCTCCAACAAGTCTTGTCTAATATGATACCATAAAGAATGCTAGATGTATAGTTCCTAAAAGTGTCAAAAATGTTAAATGTTGTCATTCTCACTAGATTTTCCAACGTAATGTGAAGGATGGTATTTTGTTGCTATTTAGATTTTCACTTTCCTGATTGTTACTAAGGATGAGTATTTTTTCCCCAAGTATTTATTGGTCATTTACATTTAATTTTAGGAAAATTGCTGGCTCATATCTTTTGTTCACATTTCCAACAAGGTATACTCCTTTTTATTACTTTTTTTCAGGAACGATCCAAATATTCTGAATAGTAATTTCTTGTATATTATGTGTATTGTTAGTATCTTCTCATAATTAGTCAATTATTTAAACAATGACTTCTCATGAGTTTTATTTATAAACATTTTCAAGTCTCCCTTGAGCCTGTGTGAGATGAGAGATGGCTCTGACGGGGAGCTCACTGTGGTGGTCATGAAAGCAGAGTGAAGAAGAGAGCCCTAACCTTCCTGCTAATTTCTTGCTTCTCCTCTACGTTTGACTTAGAACAATCATATAAAATAGCTGTGATAAATTAGCACACAAATAAGGGGAGGATATTAGAAATTTGCAACAAAACAAGAAATCACAAAGTTTTAATAAATTTACGCATTCAAAAAAGATGCAAAACAGACAGGATAAACAGTAGTATTGATTTAGCTGAAGTGGGAATAGGTAGGTGCAAGTTCAGACTGAGGACAGTTTGCTCACAAAAGCCAGCAAAAGAGAATAAGGAGATTAAAAAGTACATATATGATAAAAGTAGGATTTATAGAAGATTAAAAAAAAGGGGTTCCCACAATCTTTTTAATGAAGTCCAAGAAGAAATAAAAATAGAGGGAGAAATATTTGAAGAAATAATGGAAATAAATATTCCACAATTGAAGAAAATGGTGACTTCAAATTGTGACTGCCAAACAAAAATATAAGGAAAAACTTATACTTTGGTTAACTTTAGGATTAGAAAAATAAGTGAGAAAACTCTATAACTCTTCAGAGAGTAAGAGCAGATCATCTACAAAAGAAGAATTGAATTGATATTATACTTTTCAATAGCAATGCTGCAGAAATAGTTTTAAAGTAGGGAGGGAAAATCATTTTTAATCTAGAATTTTATATACAGCCAATTTATCATTTAAATATGAAAGAATAACAAACATACTATTAGATCTGCAGGGATTTAGAAGGTTACTACATAAAAACTAACATTGAAACTTCTTTGAAAGAGTGTATTCAAACAAGAATAGCAATATATGGCAAGGATGATACAAAAGGCATAGAGTGATTAAATATCTTGGAAGTTGGTGTTGTTAAGAGGAAAGCACAGAACCAATAAAAAGGAAAAGAGAAGGTATGTCCATTGTAGTAAACTTTTGAAGTAAAATATAGAACATGTCCACAAGATGGGGGTGACAGAGTAGAGGAGGTTAACAGACCACGGGACACACACATAAGCAAGCTGAACTTCCTGTCTCATGAAAGTGACAGAACATCGATGTAAGGAACCAATCAGAGAAGGTATACATTAGTTTGACTCTTAGTCTTAAGGGAACAAACACGGGAACAAAAAAAGAATGCGTAACTTTTACAAAAGCTAAAGAAAACTTGGTCTATCTAATGGATATTGAGAATTAGAGCCGGGTGGTGTGGCTCACTCCTGTAATCCCAGTACTTTGGGAGGCCAAGGTGGGAGTAACACTTGAGCCCAAGAGTTCAAGACCAACCTGGGTAATATCGTGAGACCTCGTCTCTATGGAAAAAAAAAATTAGCCAGTTGGCATGGTGGTGCATGCCTGTAGTCCCAGCTACTCAGGAGGCTGAGGTAGGAGCATTGCTTGATCCCAGGAATTGGAGGTTGCAGGGAGATATGACCCCACCCTTGCCATCCAGCCTAGGTGACACAGTGATAATCTGTCCCTAAAAAAAAAAAAAAAAAAAAGGAAAAAAGGGAAAAAAGAACAAGCCTGAAGGGATGAATAATGAATGCATATGCTCAAGAAACATACTTAAAGACATAAAGAATGTTTGAAGGTAAAAGGGTGGATAAGGATACACCAGTATGGGAATCATAATATCTGATAATATATAACTTAAGGTAAACAATGTATTAAGGGCAAAAAACCTTTATAAACTGATAAAATAAATGATTTCTGTAATAAATTCAATATACTCTCAAAACATAGAGCTTCAGAGTATATTCACCATAACTAACAGTACTCTAGAGAAAATAGGTATATCAAAGACATCCTTCTAGAAACAGATAGATTACACACACAGATAAACAAAAATAGATATTAAAGGCTTGAACAATTTGACGTTTAAGCTATGTAGACATATAATTCCATAATTTGCAAACAGAGGATGCACAATATTGGTGATTTTTATAAAGTAAAACTTATCTATTAAGCCATAAATGAATTAACAATCAATCAAAAACCATCACTATTGTACAGAATTTGTTATTTTACGTAATGTGATGAAGTTGGGAAACAAAGTGAAAACTCAAATATCTTGTTTATTTGCATGCTAAATAAAAATTACTACATAACCATTGTGTTGAAAGAGAAAACATAATACTTAGAAATGGATGATAATGGCGGTGGTAGGCGGAGATCTGAAATGGCCCCTAAGACTGCTACCCCTGGTGTACACTGACCTTCCAGTGAGTCTATAAAGCACAGAACCTGGTGTTGATTTGAAGGGACTTTGCAAATACAATTAATATGCTAAATTATTTGAGTTGGAGATTATCCTTGGTGGGGCTACTCCCTCAAAAGAGACTGGGCTCTTCCTAATGTAAGAGATTTGAAGAATGAGAAGGATTTGATGCAAGGGGGATTTTTCACTGCTGGCTTTGGAGATGGAGAGGGCCATATGGAAAAGACTGTGTGAGTGACCTCTGGATGCTGAAAGTAACCATTGCTGAAGAGCCGGCAAGGAAATGGGGACCCCAGGCAACTACCACAAGGAACTGAATCTTGCCACAACCGTGTGAACTTGGAGGGGACCCAGAGCTCCCGATGAGAGCTCAGCTTTGCCAACACCTTGTTTTAGACTTGTGAGCCCCTGAGTGGAGAATTCTAGCCCACTGTGCCTGAAATTCTGTGCTAGAGATAATAATTGGTGAGATATTAATGGGTCTTCAATTTTCTATATTGGGAGATTTGGGAGGGTTTTAACCATCAATTCATTTCTTAAATAGATATAAGATTGTTCAAGTTGTCTATTTCTTATTGAGTGAGGTTTGCTAGGTGTGTCTTTGCCCTCTAGTTTTCTTGAACACAGCAATGGTAGCTATTTTAGAAATCAAGTTGGATAATGCCATTATGTGACTGCTCTGTGGGTCTATTTTATTTTCTCTGTTTTTTTTTCTTTGATTTTAGTCACTTCTTTTCTTTTTGTATGCCTGGTTGTTGTTGTTGTTTTTTTTTTCTTTATTTTGTTTATTTCTTTTTGTTTTTTTCAGAATGCCAAAGCTTGTGTATGAAAAGCTGCCGAAATAATTTGAGGGCTCAGGATGATGTTGTCTTCCTTTAATGAGGCTTCACTTTGCTTCTGACTGGCTGTTATTCTAGGGACACTAACAATTCCAGATTATCTAAATTCCAAAAAGTTTAAGTTATTTGTACCTAGACTTTATTCCCTGTTTGGCACTGGCCTGTTTCTGCTTTGATGTTGCTTGCTGTACCACCTCAAAGTATGGGTTTTCACAAGGACCCTCCCACTTGGCAGGACCTGAGTTCTGCTTTCCGGTCTCAGACCTATGAGTCTATTGAAAGCTCTGCTCAGTTTCTCAAGTAATATCCACTGCTTTTGGAATTGGCAATCACCTTGAGGGAAGCTACTAAATGCTTATTGCTGTCCTTTATCAAGTCATAGAGTAATATTCCATAATATTGATTCATCATCACTTATTATTAATATCTTAAAGAAAATTGAGGTTACTTAATACTTTTCAAAATTTGTGGAAGTCAAATATATTTCAAATGGAGTTTTTTCTTGAAAATTTGCCACTTTGGTTTTATTTTCTTATGGTATGCAATGTTGTCAAGAACAGCTTGATGTTAATTAATATGCTTCTTTTTCTTTTGTAGGAAACCTGCAAAAGTTTTTCCTTTTTGGAATATTTTAGGATTTTTTTTTTTTTTTTTTGTCTTCGCTTGTGGAATCACACCTTGAATATATTTAGCTTTGGATTTGTATTCATTCTTGAGGTTGACAACTTTGTTTCTTTTCAATGTATTTATTTCATCTGCTCTGAAAAAAAATTTTCTATTATTTCATTGATTGTATCTATATTTTCTATTCTCTAGGTTTCCTTTTCCTGATGTTCCTATTAAATGGATTTCCGGTCTACTGAATCTATTCCCTATAGCTCCTTATTGCATTGTAAGTTTCATCATTTTTTTTCCTTTCACACTGTGCTCTGTGAAATAATTTGCATGATTGTCCAGGTCACTAACTTGTTCTTCAGCCTAATTCATTTTGCTATTCAACTCACCTTTTGAATGCACAGTGTTTTCATTTCCAAGTTTTTCAGATTTTTCCATAACATACTCTTTTATGGATATGATAAACATATCCATTTAATCTCATTAGAATTTAGTCTGCTTGTTCCATTAAGTATTTTTCCACATTAGAATTCTGCTTATTAAATTCAGGATTTTTCTTTTGTAGTTTTGGTTTTCCTCAGGCATTTGCTGATTCTTAGTTTATCTGCTAATATTTTTTAGAAACATTTCCTGTTTACCTGTTTGTGGATGCATATTTTGATTAAAACTGGTCTTTGAAGGGATAAAAATACTGCAGAACATGGTGTACTGCAGCCTGCTTTGCAGTTTTTTTTTCTTTTTATTATTATTATGTTTTTTACCTGATACCAGTGCTCACATGCTTTGCAGTTTTGAAGGCACTGCTTTCTCTCTCTGGACTTTTAGCGATCTGGAATTCTCTGGCTTTATTGCACCATTCACTTATACCTTCTGGAAGCAAACTTAGTTACTTTCTCCCCTCAAAACATTTGTACCAAGTGATGGCTTGAGCTGACAGTTACCTAAGGTCTCATCATCATTATCTGGCTTCTTTGACCTTGGGTATTCTCTCAAGCCATTCTGATTTCAATACCATTTCTTTATTCTGTATTTGTGTTTTTTTATTGCAATTTGATGTAGTTCCTCTTTCATTCCCATTTTCTTTCTATTCTTCAGAAATTCATTAAAATTTTGTGTTCATCTAAGACAATGTTTTTTATTTTCCAGGAACACTGTAGAATATTTTTAAACAGCCTTTGTTTCATTTCAATGGATTTTAGACTGGAGTGAAAGTGGTTGCTTATGCTCAATTCACTCTGCTTTCATAGCTTTGTCATGAAAATCATAACGTTGTAGTGGCATAAATTGTAGAGCAAAAGGCTCAGAAGTAGTTTACACAGAAACACATGATGATGGTTCATATCTACTTTTAGGGTTGTTATTATATGGAGAGGATGGGGGTAGGAGGATAATCATGAAATTTCCAGGGATTTATTTGTATTCCAAGTTGAGTGTGATTGAATATTTGGTCTGTGGTTAGACAAGAAAGAAAGAAAGAAAGAACAGTATAATAAAAGCTGAGCTAGAACACAAATCAGAGGAATGCTTTGGAATAAGTCAAGGCAGGTCTCACATAAATCCTCTTCCAAAAATGCAAGACACAGGTGAGTATTTGATGGCAGGAAAGAAGTCTGAAGACAATGACCATATTGAAGTGCAAGATTTTGGTTGATTTCAGGATACTGTTTATTGACAGTGATTGACATTTTGTTGCAGCCGTCACTGAAGGAGACTGCAATTATCTCCGAACCAAAGCACTAGACCAAGAATTTTCTATAGTATGTAAATAATAATGATCATTTTATTTCTTAACTTCCCTCAATGTATCCACCCCCAGCCTAGGTACTCAGAGCACTTTGGAAGCCACTCAAAATATATTAATAATAAAACAAATTTTCAGCACTTTTAAAATTATGTGTTATACGCTATTTGAAAAAGGCCATTACCAAAGGTGCACATGCTGGCATTGCACACTGTGGAAGCAACCCATTGAGGTCAACTCAATTTTAGGAATTTTAGAAGTTTGAGTCCATCTATACATATTTAAATTTGAAACTTGAGTATGAGAGTAAGAGAATGTAGGGAGAAGGAGCTAGAAACTCATAGCCTAATATCAGCAGCATTTTAATTATCTAAAATTTTGGAATAAACATGGTTGAGAGCTTGAATTATATCTACGGTGATTGCCAAACATAGCTGCATGTTAAGATTTCAGAGGGAGCATTTTAAAAATGCAGAGTTCTGGGTCTTACTCAGATTTTATTTCAGTTGGTTTTCAGGGGACCTTGGGAATTTACAGTTTTAAAATATCCCTAGATCATACATGACATGTAGCAAGGTATCGAAATCACTGATGTAGAAAACTTCCCAGATTCTTCAAGGTTCCTTCGCTCATAGAATATGTACCCTATATAGTTTTTATTTATTTATTTTTTAGCTAAAAGGTCTAGAATTTCTCTCAAAATGCTCACAGGTCTCAATTTTAGGTAAATGGTAGCACCGAAATTACCTTTAGCAGAAAATCAACCTGTCTCCGTGGAACCTAAATGGCTTTAAAGAGTCTCTCTCTTTTTTCCTTTCAACAAATGTTGAAAACACCACCCCACAGTGAAAAAAAAATACCCGAAAGAACAGCTTTTGTAACTCTCATTGTCAAAAACAGGAAACATCTGAGCTTTAACAAATCCTTTGATGAAAACTTGCAAAACTAACTCCTCAGACAACACAAACTAAGCCCCCATCTTCCACATGGTCATTGACAGGGTTCATTGCCATTCTCTAAGCCTTGTGACTCCCCCACAGGGTTTTACAGTGTCTTTTATGGTTATTACCAGAGTTTCCAAATTTGTCTTCCATTTTGATATTCTTTTTCCATTCGTTTTAAAACTTACAACAAACCTGAAGCATCTCACTTTTACTTTTTTTTTTTTTAACTCAGTGATTAAATGTCAATATGGAAGAAAATGTACATTTAAATGCTGTGGTCTTCTCCTAAAACCTAGAATAGACTAACTGCCCAATTTTAATACTTAACTCTCTTAATTAAAATCTTTCAAAGCCTTCTCATTTTCCTTAGGATGGAATACAAAATAGAATATGCTAGTTATTCTCTGTTTGCCATTTCGTCCTCCCCCAGTTTCTCTGTCCTTCTCTGCTCTGCTCTGTGTTCAAAGAAAGA